>CP135561.1:2618768-2678379 GCA_032401905.1 Swietenia macrophylla | reverse complement strand
ATTAAAAATTAATAATAAAAAATTTAAAAAAAGATGTTAATTATTTAAAAAAAATTATAATTTAAAACACACTAATATTTTTTATTATTACTACTATTATTATTATTATTATTATTATTATTATTAATCGTTGATCTTGGTCGGCTGTGCAGGAGAAGGTTACCAATTCACGTGAACTCCTCGAGATAAGGGCGGGAAAGTCATAAATACCTAACTTACCTGCCTTTCTATATACCAAACCAAGGCATGCCAAGCACAGAAACAACCAACCAGAAATCAACGGAACAGAGAAATACAACTTCTCAACCACTCAGAAGCTGCTGCGATATATTGAAGCCACGGTATTACTCAAATGGAAATGGGGAGAGACAAAAGGATGATAATGTTTTGCATTGTAATGGCCTCATTGGCAATGGCATCCACGGCAACTGTGGAAGACGATGAAAAAGAATGTGCGGATCAGCTGACCAATCTTGCTTCTTGCATTCCGTTTGTGAGTGGCACTGCAAAGAAGCCGACGCAAGAGTGCTGCCAGGATACCCAGAAATTGAAGGCCAGCAAGCCCAAATGCTTGTGTGTTCTCATCAAAGAAAGCACCGATCCCTCCATAGGCTTCCCTATCAATACCACTTTGGCTCTTCAAATGCCTGCTGCTTGCAACATCGATGCCACTGTTTCCAACTGCCCGGGTAATTTATTTTCAGTATCTTTTATCTCATTGCTTTCATTATCTAGGGCTTGCACATTTAAGTTCAGAGTGAATCTTTTAAAAGCACTTTCGTAAAAAGCGTTAACAATTTTAATTGTTTCATGGTATATGGTGATTAGTTGTTTGTTTGGTGATGTTTCCAGCTTTATTGAACCTCCCACCAGATTCCCAGGATGCAAAGATCTTTAAAGATGCAGTGGGTCAAGATTCTAGAACAGCCTCAGCAATAGATTCTTCACCAACTTCTGCTTCTCCCTCGTCCGGATCATCATCATCAACAACAACAACAACGTCATCTTCTACTTCCCCTGATTCAAGCTCGAAAACAGATTCCAAGACTACTACTAGCAGCAGTGATGGAGCAAAAATGATGCCATTTTCATTTGGGACATCAACTGTTTTGATGATGCTGGCATCATACGCATGTGTTATGCTCATTTGAGCTCCATTTGGCATTCTGCTCCTGATTTACATCATTAAAGCGACTGTGTGGAAACTTATGCTGGCTGGAACCTTCTGAATGTCGCAATGACAAATGTAATAATCCAAGATCGATCTTCGGTGGAATTAATGGAAAGGTTTTTCAAATGCAATCAACTTCCTTCCAGTTACAGTTCACATTTATTGTGTTGGTATAATATCACAAATATGCAAATTCTGTAGCATATTAATTTCATTCATTTGTCACTCGTAAAACAAATACTCGGCCTGGTTCGGGACTGAATAAAAATAGCACCGGCAGTCCTTGATAGGTTTGGCCCACTTTTTATACCAAACTGGCCTCGTGGCCCAATGTGAGGTTCTGTTCAGAAACTCCACATTTTAAGGTCATGGGCTGAATGGGGCTGAGCCTTCTGCTCTGAGGTTTCAACCCAACAAACACATAGGCATATTGGTTGAGCTGACGAACTCCGAATTTTAAGGGTATGGGCCTAGGTCTGCTAGTATCAAGTTTTAACCCCAAGGAGACAACCTTATGGGCCATTTTAAGGCCCATCTATAACTTAACAGATTTGTATTTTACCCATATGGGCTTCAATTTTTTATTTTGTATTCTCCATCCATTGTGAGTACTGCTTATTGCCACGCAAAATATTTTGTAATATTTAATTTTGTCGAATTTTCTAATTGATAGTGATATTACACAAACAAACAATGCCCATTAAAGCTACGTTGCTGCAAATTTACTTCTCTCGTAGTCTATACAATTGGGATCATTTTGTTTGCCAGCCATTAATAACAGATACAATAATCTGTTATAAATTTAAGAAGAATTTAGTATTAAATTTTTGTAACAATGGGATACAAATTTAAAAGGCATGTGTTCGAAAATCCTTTGTTACCATTCCTAAGGTAGAAGCACTACACCAAGGCTAGGGTAGGGTAGAATGTGCATTAGCCACTGCTTAAAATTAAATATATATATATATATATATATAATTAAGAAAAATTGACTACTAATCAAACCCTAATTCAATTATTCCACATCAGCACACACACAACTATGAGAAAGGCCTATATGGATTAGCTGCTAATTACAATTAATTATTCAACTTAATTGAGAAAGCCTAATTTCAATTTAAAATCAACATTGGGTGCACCTGATTATTGTCAAACTTCATTAATGTAATTGAACAAAAATTGGGTCTTGTCATGTCACCGTTTGGTACAATAGGCCATTTAATGCCCTTGCGCATGCATGGGCCATAGCCTCACACAAGTCGTTAATGTGAATTGCACAAAAGTACGGACTTTGGTAGAATAGGATATTTAATTAATAAAAATTTATTTATTAATAATATATAAAAATAAATGTTATAAATTTTTTTATTAAATTAATTAAAAATAAATTTTATTTTTTATTTTTTATTATTTTTAATCAATAAATAAATTTTTTATTAATTAAATAATTTTATTACATCATTTATATTAACATAATAAAATTATTTCACCTAAATTTTTTTCATAATTAATGAGCAATCCACAATTAATAAACCATTAATGAGTTAGGGCAACCGAACTTTCTATTTGATAATTACCAAAATGCTTAATCTCCGTTATCCTAGCTATTATAAAAAAAAAAAAAGAAAAAATTTGTTAACTAATTAAATTATTTTCTTAAAAAATTATTACACATGTACCCCGTGATTTTAAATAAAATAAAAAAATATTTAATAAATAAATACAAAATAAATTCATAACTCGAATTAAATTAAGGTATTTTATAACAACGTTACGCTTTCATTTAATTTTAAAAGTATAATAGTTAATATATTTAATAAATAAAAATATATTTTTAATATTTCATATTTAATGAATTTATCTCTCAATAATTATAATTTTAAAACTTGTTATAATTTAACATCAAAATTTATTTTGATTTGAAATAAATATTAATATAATATTCTATTTGTCTGACTCCAAATTCTATATTTTTGCCCCATATTGGAGGCGCGGCCGCGGCCGTGTTGTGTTGGATACTTTCGAATTTATTTGTTGAACGAACACGCTGGCCCACCTACTTTTATCCATCTAACATGGGATTTTTCCACGGGCATTCATGTGCATATCCCTCTTTGTCAAGCAATTATAATTGTAATTCTGATACTGACACGTCATTCATTACCCATCACATGATAATTTAGGCAAAAACGTCTACTCAATTAATTTACAAATTTCTTTTAATATTTTTTATTCTTAATTTAATAAATATTTATAATTAATAATAAATAATTTAAATTATATTTATTTAAAAATTAAAAATAATAATAAAAAAATAGATGACCATGATCCCTTAATTTAATGCTGCAACCGCATCCCATGCCATCGCATCGCATGCATTCAACGTTAAAAAAAAAAAATAGATAAAATATAATAAAATTATTTAATTAATAAAATAAAAATATTAATAAATTTTATAATTTAATTAAAATAATAATAATTAAATAATTTTATTATATTAATAATTATTCTGTCCAAGATTTTCTCAGGTTACAGTGGATTTGTAGTACTAGGAGGCTACCTTCTCCAAGAAGTCGTTGAATGAACAGAATATTATTTTAAAAGAACACTGGAAATTCAGCGGCACCCTGTTGGTTGTGGGGGCGCTGAGTAATGACCGGTGCAATATACTTTATATATGCGCGTTTATTTTTAGTCGGTGGCTGGACGTTGTTTCGTATAACGTTTGATATCCCGCCCACTCCTTTTTTTTCTTAATACCACTAAACAAATGATTTTATCCTTTCATCCATCGACGGCTCATCCCCACACATACATACACTGCAAACCAATTAAAAATTGCATATGAATTTAGGCCATGCCCGTTGTCCTTTTAATAAAATAAATGTCATCTGTAATTAAAGAGAATGAATTTAGGTAACGAAAAGCATGGTATTGTAATAAATATATGTAACTAAACGATTCAATGAAACGGTTGCTTGCCCTACCGACAATGTTATCTTTCTCCAACCTTGCGATTTGACGCTAATCCATCCAGGTGAGATAGCTGCTACAAATCTAAAATATTCATTACATTTAAGGAAGAGTATTTTAATAAAATTTTTAATTGAATTTTAAGTTTTCAATTTAAAATTTGTACCCATGTTGTTGTTGCGAGAGGACAGCCCAGGACCGCGAACACGAGCCGGTACCGGCTGGACCACCCCGACCGCGAAAAGTTGACAGCACCGTCGTATTAAAGCCTTGTTTCCGCTCTAACAACTACTTCCTACTTTTTACTTTACAAGATCATCCTTCTCCAACACACATAATAACGAGAACGCCACTGTGCGTGTTTCACCTTGCATGCAGAGATTATCAGTTGGCCAATCACCGCTAAAGACAATATTTTAGTTTTCCGAGCAACCTTCCTAATAATAATCATGATGGAATATACTCAACATTTTCTTTCTTTTTTTTTTAAAAAAAAAATTTAAAGTGAAAGTATTAAAATATTTAAAATTATTATTTTTAATTATTTAAATACTGTATAATTTATTTTCCATTTTGGTTATCTTAAAATATTCTTCTAGATCATTGAAGCTAAATTAAACACGTGTTTGCTTTATACATATTCCGATTCTCTCTACTAATTAGCCATTAACGAAGCACAATGAAATCAATCACCTGTTTTGCCTTGTATTCTGATTCTCACCGCCCCCCGCCGATTATCTAATTTACGACTTTTGTCCTACACGCACGTCACGGCTGTCATGCAACGCATTAGTTCCAGGAATGGTTCTGGAAATTGGCGAATATTGCGTGTTGACCAACGACCCTGGCCAATTCCTGAAGACCGCAGGCGAGTTGACGGAAGACTCAAAATCGTGCCACGTGTAATTAAGAGACGCAATGACTTGATATTTAAATTATTGGAAAAATGAAATACGGTTGAGCTACTTTTCCTTAAATATTTCTGACCAGAAATCTTGTCAAACATGAAATCAGGCCAAGCGGCTTGCTTCTGCGATTTGGTGTCGTACGGTCAATTTCTATTTAATATTATTAGATTTAATTAATTTAAGAAAATAATTATATTAATTTAATTACGACTTACTATCAGATTAAGGCCCACCAATTTTTGTAAGCAATAATGGTGGGCGGGCAGACGTGGAAAGTCAAAAGCCAATAAATTAACGGGAAGGGCAAATACGTAAATACGCGAAGAGAAACGCTCTTGAAATAGAAATTCAAACCGGAGGCGGGACAGGTGGACACTATATATAGAAGTCTCGGTGACTCAAAGCCAGTCATCCACTAACAGCTGGCCCTAAATCTTTCCGCTCTGTGTCCTGACTCCTTTTCTCTCTCTTCCATTTTTTTTCGATTATTTTTTTAAAACTCATTTTGAATCGAAGGAAATTTCTGGAAAGAAACATTGGCCAAAGAAAAGAAATAGAAGAGAGGGAGATCGCAAACCCTGGAAGTGACTGGAAACGGCTGCAGGTCCGGAATGAAGCAATGTTCTATTGTTTGTTGATTCGTTTTCCCGTTTTCGTATAATTTCCTTTTCCACTTTCTCGGATTTTTTTTAACTGTTCTTAATTGAGGTAGGGGAATGGAGAGCTGGTTTCCTTTTCTCAACTGATCTGTGTGTTTTCATTGGATATGTTTGCGCTTTGTTTGGTTGTCGGAAAATAAGAGTTGAATGAGGTTGTTTGTTGATTGATTTGTCGCTGCCAAAAACCTTGGGAACTCTAAGATATAAACTTTCTTAAAAAAAATGAAATTCGTCGGTTCCGTTCTCAGCCACCAAATGCAGCTTTTTATTATTATTTGTTTGGTTATCTGTTCAATGTAATAAGGTCTACTTGTTCATGAACTGAAGTATTCTGAGATTTCTCTCTGATTTTTTTTTCTTCAAGGCTAGATCTGCTCTGATAATTCATATTTCTTCTTTGTTTTACTTCGTTTTAGATATATTGGTCATTGTTATTTATATTATAGTATAGCATAAATTCACGTGAGATTATGTTAAACTTGTTTTCTCAAAGAAAATAACGCCTCTAGAAAGAATGCTCATTTTTTGTTCGATGTGCCTTGGTAACGAGTAAATTAACTACTTTTCTGAAATTGTTATATGGCGCAGTTCTATAAATGAAGCTTTTTTGGGGTGTTAAAGAATGAGCTCTTTTTAAAATATATTCTGAAACTTGGAAATGAAAATTTACAAAATTTGGGTATTTCCATCATAGTCATGATTGAGATCGAGAGAACTGCAGACACGTTTATGAAGTTTCTGGATTTTTTTTAAATTTTTTGGGCTGAGAGAATTTTCTCCATAAGTTTTTTTTTTTTTTTGTATAATCATAGCCAAATTTTGTACGTGTAATGTTCAGTGTTGTCCCAAGTCAAAATTCATGAAGGAAATTATTATTTTGTTTAGTTGTGAACATGGGCTGTTCTTAATACTCAAGTCCTTTGACGTATAAGTGTTTATTAGAATTTTGCAGTAACATGGTGGCATGTGATTTCTTCTAAAAGTTTTTCTGTATCAGAATACAGTGCCCTGATCTGTGGTTCACTATCCATTCAAGATGGTTGCTGCTGCTGCTGCGTCTGCTTTCTTTCCCGTTTCTTCTCCATCCACAGATTCTGCAAAAACCAAAAATCTTGGGTCTGCTAATTTTGGAGGTATCAAGTCAAAATCATCTTCAGGGGGTTTGCAGGTTAAGGCTAATGCCCAAGCCCCTCCTAAAATTAATGGTACTTCAGTTGGCTTGACAACACCAGCAGAAAGTTTGAAGATTGAGGATGGCAACACGCCATCACATCAACCAAGGACTTTTATTAACCAACTACCTGACTGGAGCATGCTTCTTGCTGCCATCACAACTATCTTCTTGGCAGCAGAGAAGCAGTGGATGATGCTTGATTGGAAACCAAGGCGGTCTGACATGCTTGTGGACCCTTTTGGAATTGGGAGAATTGTTCATGATGGCCTCATGTTTCGCCAAAATTTCTCAATTAGATCATATGAGATAGGTGCAGATCGTACTGCATCTATAGAGACGCTAATGAATCATTTACAGGTACAGTCAAACTTATTTTTATTTTTTTGTTGGGCATTTTATTACTAGGCTATGTTGGCATGATATGCAATATCTAAATTACACCACAGTTTTTTCAGGTGCTGTTGTCCTTTCAGTCTTGTAATTCTTTTTGTACTTTTATTTGAGGCAGGAAACAGCGCTTAATCATGTAAAGACTGCCGGTCTTCTGGGTGATGGATTTGGTTCGACCCCAGAGATGTGCAAAAAGAACCTGATATGGGTGGTCACTCGTATGCAGGCTGTTGTAGATCGCTATCCTACTTGGTAATGCACATATGTTAACCTTCTAGCAGCAATTCAGTGCATGTTGATAACCATACATTTAGTCATGTAATTTATTGTTTTTCTTTAGCTATTATGATAAGGTTGGAATGATAGTTTCTTTTCATCTCTTGCAATTTAACCTAGTGCTACATACTACAATCTATCACATGAAATTTGTGAGACTTAGCTTGTGGCAAAGAATTGGGTTGGTCATTTGGTTGGTGGGGTGATGCAGAAATTGGCCCTGGGATATCTCACAAAGGCTTAAGCCTAACATTTGAGCTCTTGTAGGAATGATTTATGCCTTTCAGCTTTTATTGTAGTTTTGAAGGTTGTAGTTGTGCACTGAGTGGATGGTCATGTGTCAGATTTTAAGCACTCAGTGATTGTGTCATGGACATATTAGTTTTGATCTGAATATATGGAAATGGGAGAACACTTATCATAACTTCAGGATTTATATTTTCATGGTCTAAACTAAATGCTCTGACCAGCTATACATGAATTGTTATTAGTAGATAATTGTATATATTTGTTTTTTGGAGGATCCTGCTATATGGGACATTTTGAATTTGTGGAGTAATAAAGTGTAAATATGTTTTTCAATATTTTGAAAGCTCTACCTTCAGTTTATTCTCATTGTTTTCATTTGCTTCATATTAACCAACTTTATCTGGCTTCTTCTTTGGAATGTTGGGATTTTGGGTTACAATTTGATTTTTGGCCATATCGACTGGTATATCTCTCGCACATACATAGTTGGCACTCCTTTGTTTTGGTGCTTTTCAATGAGTATATTACTTAACAGAGAAATAGAAGAGGAAAGGAGAAGTTTATTGAATTTTAAATGACTGATCTATGACATGTATTGCAGGGGTGATGTTGTTGGAGTAGAAACATGGGTTAGTGCATCTGGAAAAAATGGTATGCGACGTGATTGGCTCATACGCGATTTTAGGACAGGTGAAACTTTAACAAGAGCTACCAGGTAGGGAATTGTTTTGTATAATTCTTTTACCTTTGTTTTGTGTTATTGTCTTTTTATCCTCTGTTAATTTTGCATAATTTATGGGTTCTTCTAATAGAAAGTGGCACATATTAGTTTGCATCATTTATATTGTTGTTCTCTTTTTATATGAGTTGAGCTGCCTTTTGTGGTATTTTTGTTTAAAATAATTTGGCTTTTTAGTGAATGATGTGTTAGTATTGAGTTAGGTAAATTGATAAATTTGAATCTCAATGGGGAGTGGTTTATATATTTATTTTTTTGGAATGTCATTGGATTTTTCACTGTTATATTGGTTGTAATTGATTTGGTTTTTGTGGTTTTAATATTTGCAGTGTGTGGGTGATGATGAATAAACAGACTAGGAAGTTGTCCAAAATTCCTGACGAAGTTCGAGGGGAAATTGAGCCTTATTTCATGAATGCTGATCCTGTTGTCAATGAGGATAGCAGGAAATTACCTAAACTTGACAACAACACTGCAAATTATGTTCGTAGAGGTTTAACTGTAAGTGTTCCTTTTGTAATGCTAATTGACATTTTAATTTATAATAAGGATCTTTCTGGTTGTCTCTTTGTCGTGATATCTTTTTCTTTTTCCAAATTTGCAGCCTAGGTGGAGTGATTTAGATGTCAACCAACATGTTAACAATGTGAAATACATTGGCTGGATACTTGAGGTAGATTTTCTATCAAAGTACATTTTATCTGATCTTGCTTTAATATTCCAGATTGTATCACCTTTGCTCCCACCGTCATCTTTAATTCATTTGATATGTGTTTCAAGTAGCTTTATATGTCTGCTGTGATGCTTGCAAAGTATGAAAATGGTCATCCAGATTAAAATCCTAGAACCAAAAGCTAGTGTAGCACAGTGCAACAGGAACCAATTCTTTTTTTGGGAGAGCTTGGATTTACAAATAATCATGCAGACAAGAGAAGTGCTTGGCTTTGGTTTTTTGCTGGTTTAAGGAGTCCAGTTAGTATTAAATTTTTCTTATGGATGATTAACATTTAGACATGTTTATCATAATAAATTTGCACCATGAAAGAAGCATACACAAATAATTGACACTGCTTGGCAAGGTTGCACATCGTGTAAAAAGACTTGATGAATCTATTTAGTTTATACTTGGTTGTTTAAAAATCCATTGGTATCAAGCAGAGCAACATGAAAAAGTCTTTTCCCTGACTTGAGGTAAGGGTGTCAAGGTTCAACGAGTTCACATTTAAGAATTACCACTCAGGGACATAGTTTATTATAAAATGACATGTCAATGACCAGCTAGGCCAAGGTTAAACCTTTACGAGGGCTTGGTAGTGTGCTTATGTTGTGCTTGACAATTGTCTTGATATGTCAAACAAAATGCATTTCAGAGCTGAACCTCAGAATATAGATTAAATTGGAGAAAACTAAGATTATTGGTTTTTTTTTTATTATTATTCATTCTTGGTTCTTGTCATGCCAACAGAATGAGTAATGCTACGTCTGTCTGGATTCTTTGATTAATTATTTTTTTGACAAAAAATTATTGGAAAGTTATTCTTGTGTTTTAAATTAGAAGATATTGCCTCTGGTTGTTGCAGAGTGCTCCTCAGCCAATATTGGAGAGTCATGAGCTTGCCTCCTTGACTTTGGAGTATAGGAGGGAGTGTGGAAAGGACAGTGTGCTGCAGTCCCTGACTGCTGACTCGGGCACTGACATCGGGAATATGGTTAACTTGGGTAGCGTTGAGTGCCAGCACTTGCTTCGACTTGAGGATGGTGCTGAAATTGTGAGAGGAAGAACTGAGTGGAGGCCAAAGGTTACTAACAACTTTGGGAATGTCGATCAGATTCCGGCTGAAAATGAATAAATCCTTGAGCTTCTTGTAGCTTGAGTGGCATTAGTCATCACATTGCTAGCGCAGAATCCCACTCATGTTCTTGGATTCATATATAATTCTTCATATATATATAAATATATATTTATTCCTTATTCGGCTTCCTTCTTTTATAGAAAAAGGTTGTAAGTTCATTGTAATTAGCGTTTTGCTGTGCTCTCTGGAGACAATGCAAGATGGATGGATGGGATGAGTTGTACAGGGGAACATTCGTTACACATTATGATTTGCCGTGGTGGCACAAATTCTCTGATCTTTAAGTAGACAATACCCTGTACAGGTACATTATTTTTGTCGGCCTTTCTCTACCGGAATGGATAAATTGTTAGCCCAGTGGTACTGGTTTGGGCTCGTGCCTCATCTTCTCCATTTATTATTTATTTTTGCTTTCTTGTCCTGGACTCATCAGCCAGCTTGTTCGACTATCATACCACGTGAAGTTGTGCTTGATGCTTGATCGTCTTCGCTGTAGCGGGTCATCGTCGTCGTTTTGATTACCGAAGTGCATCATGGCACATTCTTTAATGACAAAATCTCCGAGATGGGGGTAATTTCTACCTGTATGCATAAGCGTAATGCCTTTTTTTTCTTAAAAAAAAAATGAGAAGAGTAATCGCCATTAGTTATATCCTTCATCACAGCTATAGCTATAGCTACAGCTACAGATTATCAAATAATTTAATCTAATTACGCCGATGTTCTAATTCTTATATTCATATACGAGTATAGATTCATGTACATGAACTCACCGGCCGGCGGCCTTATCTCCAGACCTCACATGCCTAGGTTACGCATCAATCCTGACCGTTGTAAAGATAGCAAGTAAATACTAATCCATCTTTTTATGCGTTGTTCTAACCTGTGTCCATTGCAAGTACTCAACATAAAATGAGATCGCACTGATTTTCTTTAGCCTTTGGAAAGTAAAATTAAAATGTGTTTTGTAATGCAATTTTTAGTGGCATTGGTCTATTATATTAATATTTAATACTTTTATTTTATATTAGTTATAATTTAAAAATTATTATGTTTTACCTCGCATCCTAAATCAAGTTGAATATCGATTAATTTTAAATTTATAAAAATAAATAAGTAGCACCATTTATTAAATTAATTTTCTAAATTGATGACAAAAGTTTAGTTTCTAACAAATTGTATTAGAGTAAATTTAAATTTTTATTTATATATGAGCCCTCGAATACATGTATTTTGAGTTTTAATAAAAAATTATTACATAAAATATGAGCTCTTTAAAAATTATAAAAATAAATAAAATAAATTAATTAAGTTCATGATAAATAAATTTAATGATATAAGAGGGTCGCGTGATTAGATGAATAAAATGTAATACCTCGTATTAGATGAAATATAAATTAATTTTAAATTTATAAAAACGAGTAACAACATTTGACTAATAAAGTATTTTTTAATTTGACGATAAATACTCACATGCAATACCCATTATATTTTAATATGAAATAAAATTTTAATATTTTTTTTATATATTACTAAGGAAAACAAATACCAACTTGATGTATTCATACTTATGTTTTCATTTTCAATATAATTTTCAAAAAAAATAATCAAATGCATTCTTGATCTTACATACACTATTTACATTCTCTAAATTAAGATATAGATATGTCATTAATGTAGCAATCCGATAATTTCGACCAAGTTTTTCTACTATAACTTGGCAGCAGTCAGAGGTCCACTTATGACCGGTCGCACCTGATTAAAAATAAGTCAGTGCCCAAGCCTAACTTCCATCGACCATCTCTAAAGCCGCGTTTGGCTGCCGGGATTCCAGCTCAGACGGTGATGTGACCGCAAAAAGTGTAGTATCTCGATGAGTCAAGCACGATCTTCACCCTTTGATTAGCAAAATTAGTTTTAATTCGATGAATCTGAGAGAGAAACGTAGCCGACATTCCGGCAACTGTCACATGCCCGTCGCCACTCAACCAGGTTCAGTTCTTGAAGTTGACTTGGAAACTTATAACATCCTGTTGCATATCATTTACTTAGACAATTTTACCCTCCCCAAAGGTGAAAGGTGAGATGGTCATGCAACACACACGCTTGCGATTTTGTGCTTCGATTGAGAATAATTTGGTAATTTTACCTTTTTTTGGGGGTTGAAAATAATATTTGTTGAAAAATAAAATGATAAAAATATTATCTTGCGGGTTGTTGGGAAAATGTGAATGAAAAATTGTTGAACATGGAATTAAATCAATTGGTTGGTAATTAAAAAAATTATTAATTTAATAAATAATTTTTTTTGAAAACAGTTAACTTATATTCACTGTAAAATTAATATCATAATATTTAAAATAATTAATATAAAATTTAAAATAATTTATAAAAAAAATTAAAAATAATTAATAAAAAATATTTAAAATATAAATAAAAAACTTAAAATACGAGCCCAAATATAAAAAATTGGACGAAACTCTGCTGGACATGCCGATTAAGGGTAAGTTTGAATTTTGATATACTGATTGGATGAATCGACAAAGTGGCTCAAAGTTCTATGGTGGTTTCTCTGACAGCATGCTTTCTACGTGCACCATTTCAGCTCCCGTATCGCTTCCCACGTGGTCTTTCTTCGCTGGCTCAAATTTATATAAATATACGTACACACACACACACACACACCCCCGGTTTTCACTCAGGACAACGATGTCAATAACAGGTAGAACTAGAAGCAGTCAATGTCACGGGAGGACACAACCACAGAGTCGTCGGAAAGTGATGCCACTAGCAGCATGAACTTTCATGACACAGAACTAACCTTGGGATTACCCGGCGAGATTCGTTCACCCGCAGTCACTGAAAGAAATCACTGCGGAAAACGAGGGTACATCGAGACAGTTGATCTTAGCCACGGAAGCACCGCTCCCAGCGGCAAGCCACGTAACAATTCGGAGAGCCGGGTCTCCGGAATCATAAAATTCCCAGCAGCCAAGTAAGTAACTAAGACTGCTTTCATTGCGATGAAGTTTTCAGTATTTCCCGAAAACAATTTCAATGTCTTTGTTGTTCTCAGTCTTGAAAGATTACATTCATGTAGGACACAAGTAATTGGATGGCCACCAGTGAGATCATACAGAAAGAAGAATTAGTGAAATACAGTGGCAGCAAGCTTGTAAAGGTGGCCGTAGACGGAGCGCCGTATCTACGGAAAGTAGACTTGGAAACATACGGTAGCTATCAACAACTGTTTAAGGCTTTAGAGGAGATGTTCACCTGTCTCACTATTCGCAGTAAGTATTTATACATAAACTGAACAATGGATTAGTGTTAAGAGATACGAACAATGTAATGTTTGGTGGTATTAGGTGATTGTACGGAGGATGGGGAGGTAATGGGAGAGGGAATGGAATATATGCCAATATACGGAGACAAGGATGACGATTGGATGTTAGTTGGAGATGTTCCTTGGAAGTAAGCGTTCGTTAGCCCTAATCCTTAATTAATTACAGGTTTAAATTTGATATGGACGGTTGATATTGCATGAGTAAGGAGATGCTTTATTTGGGGTTTCTAATGTTAATTCTGACTGTAAATGACAGAATGTTCATGGAATCATGCAAGCGGATCCGATTAATGAAAAGCTACGAGGCTACGGGATTTGGTAACCATCCTTCTTGTTAAGCCATTACGGTTGAAACCCACAATTGAAATTTGAAATTAAGTCCATGTCTATGCAGCTCGGGACTTTAATGAATAACACACTATTAGCAATGGCAGGCGTATACAATACAGAGATCGATCCCGAATTCCCCTGGCAGGAGATGATAATCAAAGTTAAAGCAGCTTGTTCTTTAAAATAAAATTTTGATTTATTTTGTGGCTAAGGTGAAATGAAGAAACTGTTTGTAATTATTGTATGTCTCATAAACGTGTGCTCTCCATTAATCACTCTGTTTTGCTCTTGCTTTTCTTCTTTTCATTTTGTTACTGTTAACTACAATGATTAAAATGTTGACACGATTTACTTTACCACTTCTAATAATTCTTATAAACCCATTTCTTTTTGAGTGCAATCAATCCTGAGAATTCCCCAAATATTAATTTCCATGACATGCTTACCGAAAATTCTGTTGGGTAAACAGTGATACCATTAATAGGAGATGAAGAAGAGTGTCATTACATTCATTCGTCAGCCCATCAACTGGTCATTTTCCCAAATGTGGATTTGTCACCAACTTGGAAGTGCATGCGTTGTTATTGGATCTGTAACTTGGAAAGTGGAAGCTAGGCTTGTTGTCTTGATGCCGGAAAATAACAAAGGATTGAAATCGTGATAAGTCTGTCTGACTTAAGAGGAGTGGAGGTCAGGTCAATGGGAAATAACAATGTCACCCGCAGATTTCATCTTATTTTCCAAAACCACTTACCAGTTGACTGCAACTTATAACTGATAAGTAAATTACTAATTTATTTATTTTCAAATTCGTAAGAAGACTCTGATCAGCACTGTAATCAGAGGAGATTACCAAGTCTAACAGGAGCAGCGCACTACCTTTGTTAAACTGTACAGCAGTGCACAGATACATTTCACCGTAGAGAAGAACTATTTTCTGTCAGCATATCATGAGAGCAGAAAGAGAAGGTAAAATTTTATGAACAGTACATAAATTTGAATTTAATTTATGTAATATTAAAAAGAAAGAAAGAAAAAACATTGAAAAAGAAATATAATTTAACTGTTTCAAAGTCCATTCCATGTTGCTTTATGTTTCTGCTTTAGTAAGTGAATGAATTTGGTCGAACAAAAATCAATAGAAACGGGGGAGTGATTAGCAAAACTTTAGCAAATGTCAAGTTTACTGAGACTGAAAAATGGAAATCAAAATCAGATCTAAATCAACTAAACAAAGAGAATCTGAACATTATTGGACAAACACAGGGACCCAAAACTGTATTATTAAACAACTTTTTCAATTTTTATTTTTTAACCCTCTCTCTTGTTGGTGACTCTGTACCTGCAATTCTCAGAAAATGCCACACCTCTTATTCTCTTCTATCGAGGAACCCTTCTTCTTCTTCTCTCATAGAGATCCATCAGAATCCACTCAAAATACCCAAGAGTAAAATACCCTCTTAGCTCCATCTATCTCTTTACTCAAACGACCATTTTTAGTTTGCTAACTATGAGTTTCTTTTTGTCCCATCCTTTTTAGTTGAAGATATCTCTCTCTTCTCTTCACCTTCAGTACAATCTTATCCTTAACACTCTGAAGAAAGAACAGGTCTTTTACACTCCCATTAACTCTTTATTTTTGCTTCAGTTTTCATTTTTGGTTGATGGTTTATGTACAATTGTGTTAAATGCTCTGATACATTCTATATACCTGCCAGTGGCTTAGACTGTGGTGTTAAAGTGGGTGTTCATGATATTTAAGATCTGGGTTTTGTCCATGTGCCTCAATTTTCTGTAATTGGGTTTAGATCCTTGGTAAATTTGCTATCTTGGTTGCGTTCTGGACCCAGATCTGTGGTTGTTGTTCACCATTTATGCCCAAAACTCAGTATTTGATTTCAGTCATTTTAGATCATTGTTGATAGCATACCTCTCTTTCCTTTCTAATTTTGCTGATTTTATTTTTTGAAATCTTCTATTGTCAAAATATTTGGTGTATCCTTGATCTGGTTTGTCTTGTTGCTGTATTGAGTTGCTTGTAACTGTTTCTACTCTTAGGTTCGTTGTATCTGGCTGGAAATCAATTTCAAGTAATGTGGTAATGCTGATAGATGGTGTTGCTTATTCTTGTGATTGTTGGGTCACCAGAAAAGCTAAGGTGAAACCTATTTCTAACATAATTAAGAATCATCAATAAACCGTAATTACAGTTTCGTAACGCTGGACTAAGTCTTATTTTGGCCTCTTTTACTTTAAAAAAACTTGTTTTAATTATTTTTACCTTGCTATTTTCATGTCTTCCTGTTGCCATTCTCATTTTTCAAACTTAACATGAGTTTAAACTATTTGTTGCCTTCCTATGCATCTATTCCTTAAAATTTCTTTGATTTAAGTGAAGTTACTTGCACTGAATACTTAAAAATGAAGACATGATATCTTCAGATTAAGAATCTAAATCTCCTATGGAATTTTGCTATAAAATTATTTCAGCTTGAATCCCTTTATGCGAATTTTTCTTGCTTGATTGCTATGACGGAATAGAGATTCTAGGCTGTATTAGTTTCTTTTGCCACAGCACGCATCTCCTCTCCTTGTATAATTCTTTGTGTATTCAGTCAATAACTCTTATTTGTGATCCAGGCATTTTCTCTGCTTAAGATTGCTGCATTCCCACCATGCTCAAACAAATTCTAAGCAAACTTCCTCGGAAGTCACAAAAATCTGACCCACTAGATTCTGTGGAGATTAATTCTGGCAGCAATGGTTCTAACTTGAGCAATGGAATCCAATGTACAAATGGGGGGAATAGTCTTTCAAGTAGACTGAGTGTTGTGAAAAGGGTCTCTTCAGCTGTTTTTCCTGCAAGCATCATGGCTGGAGTGGAAGCTGTGGAGCCCCATCTATCCTTTAAAGATGTTTCAAATCCACAGAAGCAGAATCTTTTTGTGAGTAAGTTGAATCATTGTTGTGAGGTTTCTGATTTCAGCGATCCAAATAATAATACTGCCGGACAGGATCTTAAACGTCAAACACTGATGGAGCTTGCTGATTTTGTTTCTTCTGGATCTGCAAAGTTCACTGAACCAGCAATTGCTGCAATGTGTAAAATGTGTTCAATTAACCTTTTTAGAGTTTTTCCACCTAAATGTCGTTCTAATGGTACTGGTGGTGAGACAGAAGATGAAGAACCCATGTTTGATCCTGCCTGGTCACATTTGCAAATTGTGTATGATCTACTCGTTCGGTTTGTTGGTTATAGTTCACTTGATGTAAAGGTGGCAAAAAAGTATGTAGATCATTTATTTTTGTTGAGATTACTTGAACTCTTCGATTCAGAGGACCCAAGAGAAAGAGACTGCTTAAAAACAATTTTGCATAAGATTTATGGGAGGTTCATGGCACATCGGCAATTTATTCGACATGCAGTTAGCAATATCATCTATCGTTTTGTTTTTGAAACTGAGCGACATAATGGAATTGCTGAGCTGTTGGAGATTTTTGGGAGTATTATCAGTGGGTTTGCTTTGCCATTGAAGGAAGAGCACAGGATGTTTTTATGCCGGGCTCTGATTCCTCTGCACAAGCCAAAATCAGTGGGTATTTATCATCAACAATTAACATATTGTGTTGTACAGTTTATTGAAAAGGATCCAAAGTTGGCTAATACAGTGATTAAGGGACTGTTAAAGTACTGGCCAGTAACAAATAGCCAGAAAGAGTTGATGTTTATAAGTGAATTAGAAGAGGTTTTGGAAATGACTAGCATGGTTGAGTTCCAAAAGATAATGGTTCCACTTTTTCGGCGCATAGGATGCTGCCTCAATAGTTTCCACTACCAGGTATACTTTTCTCTTTATTATGTGCATGCTTGTTACCAAAGAGTTTACTTTCGTTAACATCCTTAACTCCATTGTTAGCTTATTTGCATACATTGAAGTTCTGATCTTTTGTTGATTAAGATATTCCCATAGGTTTAATCTTGTCAACTCTTGCCTCTGATCACATATTCATTCTTTTGTTTCTATTGAGACATCTTCCAATTAGAGTAAATTTCCTGGTTGTGCAGAGAGGCAATTTTTAATTACTTGCACGTGTCAAGGCGAAGAGGTTGACATAATTTGTATGAGATGATGATCATGAATCATCATAATTATTTTGTGGTGATATATATTCCGCAATTAGTAGATAACTTAGTATTTGTAAAATAAAGATAGTCAAAATCTCTGAAGAATTTTTCATGCCTCTTTAGGCTTGATGAGTGCAACAGGGTTCTCTTACATGCTTGATCTAGAGTGTGTAAAACTATGAATCTCTGGTATACAATTGAAAATGATTCCAAAATTACCTTGAATAACTGATTTTGACATTTTGTGTGACTTTATTGATTTTTTGATATTTGTATAACTTTATTTTGCATATCGTCATAAACACTTGAATGCTTAATGGGGATTATAGCATTTTATTAACCTGTTAATTAGATGGTGATGAGTGGTTATGTCTGAAGAATAATAGAGTTCTTGTATATTATTTTCAGGTGGCTGAACGAGCTCACTTGTTATGGAACAACGAGCACGTCCTTAATCTTATCACCCAAAACCGACAGGTGATTGTGCCTCTTGTCTTCTCAGCTCTTGAAAGGAACACCCACAATCACTGGAACCAAGCAGTTGTTAACCTGACACAAAATGTAAGGAAAATTTTATGTGAAATGGATGAAGAGCTAGTGGTAGCCTGCCAACGGAAGTTAGAGGAGGAAAATTCCACATCAAATGTGGCTGCTGAGAAGCGGAAATTGACATGGGAACGCCTGGAAACTGCAGCAAGTTTCCAACCCTCATCTTCTTATGCTATGGCTCCAGTAAAACCAGTCACATGCTCGGTTGCTTGCTAATTGCTCGAGCTGTTCTGACCGCAGAAATTAAAGTTGATTATCGAATTTGGGCAGGTTTAGGATGCCAATAGGGTTTGTATCTATACTAAGATGTTGTGTTGAGTAGTTGTGCTCTGCTGCCTGCAATGATAAAAATTTATGTCTTGGCGGTGTTTGATTGAAAGACCCCATCTTAATGGCAGTTGTGTATTGACGTCTCCTTATATCATATGATATCCAAAAGCTGTTTCTTTTGCTCATTTTTATTGCATAAGTAGTTGGATTAACTCCAGCTTCTGGCTAAGAATTATGGAGATTACTGGTCTGGTTTCTATCCTTTTGGCATTTAAAAATCACATAGCTCCAAATCTCACAGACCTTGCTGCTTGCTACCTACGTTGAAGACAGTGGAAAATGCTCAAGTTTTAATGTCCATTAATTAGTTGCAACTGTTGGTCGGTTGCATTGATAAAAAATGGATGATGGTCGGAGAGTTGGGAGTAATTTAGTTTGGATTTATATGATTCCATTTGTCAGAAAAAATAAAAATCTACATGAATAAATGATTTTGGATCAAACATATTACTATGAAACCAATGATATTATGGGCAACACTCAAAATGATTTGCAGACAAGGAAGGCCCAATGCAACCCCCAAGACGGCGGAACCCACCGCCATGAGCTTGACCCACTCTGCTTCCAGAGATTCTCGAGTGCAAATCATGACAATTGGAGTTCTGCGGGATCCACAGCCACCTCACACCCCGGAGAAATAATCCCAATAATAATATTAATAATAATTAATATTATGAGCTGTGTCTGTGTGTGTGTTTTTGGACGACTGGACTGTCTTAAATTGGAAACATAGACAGACCCTTCAGAATTAAGCAACTAATAAAGAAATAAGAACCCACCGCCTGCTTTCCTTATCCTGTCCCTTGATAAATAAATATCCTTCAGTTCTGATTTCTGTCTTCTCCTTCCCTTTCACTTGGCTGTTTATATTTCTTTTGCTTTGCTTTGTCTTGTTAAACCTCGTAATTTGCAGAAATATGTTTTAGAGATACAGAGAGCGAGAGAGAGTGTATGCACCACCGGGTTATCAAGAAATGCCATACAGATCCTATGACCATATCCGGAGGCGCCATGCAGAAAAAGGTTGCCTTTACGCTTGGTTTGTCTATGCTTTACTTTTTTGGTTGCCATGATTATCATTATTATTATACTCTCTGCTTTGCTTCTTAATGTTTCATCTTTATCTGGGTTTCTTTCCTTTTTTTATATTGGTTTTTTTATTTGTCTAAATTATCAATTAGAAATTTATGTAACACTGCAGTTTGTTCGCCTTGTGTTGCTGTTTCTGCTGCTTTGAGACCTGCGAGTGTTGCTTATAAATGCTTTGTTGTTGCTGCCCCTAGATCAACAATCAAGTATCACCTTATGACGGCCAAGATGATACACAAATGACTGGACTCATCACTCCCTGTGATAATCAGCTCTCTGTTTTTTAAACCTAAGAGTAAATAAAATGCAATAATGAGATCTACAGTTATCTGTCTGCTATTTCTGCATGCATGTGCTAGTTCCACAATCTGATTTTGCCAGCCAAAATTGAATAATCAATACCATGATCTGTTTCCCCTTTGTCTTTCATGGCCAATTTTTCCAGCTAGGACAACTCTCAACAGTCATGAGAGAATTGATTCATGTTTAGATTGACACCCCACCAGCTTGATCTAATTATGAATTCAAATTACAAATAAGTAAATGAATAAATAAACTGGAGAACAAAACAGATGTCTCCCCCCAAATTACCAAATTCTAGCTTTAGGGCATGTGTGATTCCACTTAATTTCGAAAAGCAAAATTAAAAAAATTATTTAGTAACACCAATTTTTAGTGGGATCCTAGTAGCATTTCACTAAAATTTGATATTTAATGCTGCAATTCCATAACAGCTGTACTTCAACTTCAATACCAAACAAACTCTTGCTGAGGATCATCCAAAGCACTTCCTTTGGGTAGTAATATAAAACCTTGAGATCCTTGTTTTTGTTTTTTGAAAAAAACACTCACAATGTAAACCCTATTTTCTACATGTCCTCATATCTTAATAACAGGAGTTATAACAATAAAAGGAAATGCCTGCTAATTGTCAACAGAAAAGTACCAAAACTGAAAAACATCCTAAAATTTCAACCATGTACTACGTAGCATGATTCATAACACCTAATCCATTAATCACATGCAGTATTGTTTTTGTCTTTGATCTTCTGAAAACCAAATACAATTCCAGTTTTAATGAGGTACTATTTTGCAATCAGATGCCAAGGGATCCATTCTTTTTTTTGAAATATTGGTACACATTTTGTTACAGCAATGCATAACCTGAACAATTTAAGTCCCAAATTCATTGCACTTAAGTTCCAAATATGGTTTCAAAAGATGTACATGCAGGCAATAGAAGTCAGCAGTGTTGTCAGCATAATTGATATGAAGTTCACTGCATTGTTGTCTAGAACAGTAAGACCAGATATCTTCTTCACTGTTGGTCCTGGTTTTCCAACAACCTGCAACAAAAATTATAGATCCCTAAGCTTAACTTGGAATTTCAAACACTAAATGATGTAGCAAGGTTATGATGTTATACTAGTCAAGAAGGCTCATGCTAATCTGGTGGTAAAATCTTGAAAATATGTTTACCTTATTGCGGACAGTGCAAAATCCACTGAATTGCAGTGTTGCTCCCAACAGAGAATCTATGAGACTTCCACACAATCCTGCCATTGCAGAGAGGGGCATAGCCAATAACTGCTTCAGAGCTATATCTTGGGTACATTTTGTAGTAAGAATTCCAAAGAGAACAAATGTCAGTCCGATGACACTGCCAGCCGCTGTAGCTGCCAGGAGTCCCGCTTTTGTCACACCACCATTTGTGCCCCTCCGAACAGGCTGGCAACCAAGCAGGAAACAGATTAGATTTCACAATTCCTGAAGACTAAGTAGTGCATTGGTTTTCTTTGGTTCTGAACACTGATTGACAATTTAAGAATCACATGAATAAAATACCAATACAGCACAGCAAATATTGAAAAAAATCAATGCGGGATGGACGTCTACTTCATATTTAAAAAAAAAAAAAGAAATTAGTGAGTAATAATATTCTATGAGAAGAAGTTAGGCCTTGAAAAAGCACAAGGAACAGAAGTTAATAAGCCAAATGCACAACGATTCACAGATCATCCAGATAGCCCTTTGATACCAGTCAATTTATGGTATGTTCTTGCATGCACCATAGCTAAAACCCCATGAACAAGTTTTAGCATCATACGCATTGGAAATGTAACTTTTAATAACTGTAACTTTAATAGACGAAGAAAGTAGCTACTAGCATATACATTTAACCAAAAATAACAATGGACCATGGGCCCGAGCAAGCACTGTGCTGCCTCTGGCAAAAATTACACAAGAGACAGTAATACACTTACACTTTTCTACTTTCAGCTGAATGAGAGGATATGGATGAATGAAATAAAATGCATCACGGGAATATAAAGCAAACTGTCACAGGATCGAAAAAGTATTCCCAAGATTCAGAGAATATCCACCTTGAAATTTGTGATCAATCGAGGCTGCTCATCACTAAGTACCCCGAGCTCTGAAGACCAAGTGTCCCCATTGCAGCAGCAATAGTGACCTAAAATACCACCAATAAGTGCTGTCACAGCAGTTGACTCTTTTGAGTCCAAGCACTTGTCCTGCCATCCGGTCAATTGCCAGACAATTACAACCAAGACTGTTGCAATGCCACTATTGGATAGAACTTGTATCCTGAAAGGAAGATCCAGAAATACCTCATAAGAGAAAGAATCAACGCTCAGCCTTCAGCATAACCTCACTATATCCTAGATACTCAGCAGGTCGATATACAGATGTGTTGGCCACTAAATTACGCCTACAAATGACGTTCAATTGTTTTCTAAGCATTTCTACAAATAGATATATAAGCAATTCAAAAATTCTGGGCAATATTGGCATATCCTCGTTTTCAAAATTTCACAAGAATAACAAGCTAAAGCAATTACCAATTTCTTTGCCCACCCTCCTTAAATTCGGCGTCAACGCGTCGTTTCTTGTCCTCCCCAACCTTAGTAAGCTTCGATGAAGTGAAAAAGAACGCAAGTACCAGAGCTCCGAATCTTAAAAATCAGTACAAGCACATGTTAATCTTAGATGATAGAACAACGAAAATTTTGAAATAACCCAAAAAAAATAAAAGAAGAGTGAAGAACCTGCTTCCGACGACAAGGTGGATTGTAATAACAATGAAACCAGCTATTGCACCGGACAAGTCGAGAGATTTTCTTCGATAAGCTCTAAACGCGACGAGAGAAGAGATTAAAATGGCGATAAATGGTTGGATTAGGGTTTTTTCCATTTTTGTCGCTGCGGATGGAACGGATTGGTTCAGAAGTGCAGGCGGCGCAGGTCATGGAAATGGAAGGGAGAATAAAATGATTCAGACAAACTGTTTTTTGTTTTTTAATCAATATTTGCCATCCAGATTGCGAGTTCTGTTGCTCTCCAAAATAGTAAACTGCTAGTGTGGGTCCCATCTACTCCTTGCCATGTTAATCATGGCCACAGGCTTGAAGCTAGCAGAGCAGTCCAGTGGCCACCAAATGCAGGTGCTCGTGCACGTCCTTCCCCGTATTCAACACAATAGTACAGTTCAATAATCAGTTCTTGTGCCACAATTGAGGTCCCTAAACAGCCAGATTTGCAAGAGCATAATTGATTGCCTAGAATGCTATATAACAGAAAAATTAACAAGACGAAATTGCGTAAACGTACTTCAAAAAACATTTCAACTAGTAGAAAAGAGACCACCCATATTTTAATTATTGGTGACGTGCCGCACGCAGGAAAAGTCGTGATATTCGTACTAATGATACAAAAATTATCAGATCGAAACGTGATCTGGAGATAAGTGACTTGCTCATTCTGCTTCAATGTCGATAATTGCAGCTAGGCCATCATAAGTATGCAACTTGAAGCTTCAATACAATAGAAGTATGTGTGACACACTTGGGCAAGAGGCTAAAAAAGGTGCGACACAAGATGAAAACATGAAGGCAAATAGCGCTACAAAGGGGTGCCAAAAGGTTAACCAAATCTCCCCCTACTCCTCCCTCTTCCCCTCCTCCTTCCTCTTCCTCTTCCCCTTCCCCTTCCCCTTCCTCTGCCTCTGTTTTCCATCCCATGAACCCTATCGTTATCTCTTTCATAACTAAACATGCTCATTCTGATATTATCTGCCTCCGAGCCATGTATGCCTGTTTGTTCCTGAACAAATGTAAAAACAATGAAATCAAACATTGCAAACTGAAAACAATAAGAGCAACAGTCAAAGATGAGAGAGTAGCAACATAAGATTCTTCCAAATCAAGTTGGTTTTGAAGCTGCCATGCAAGATCCTCATCGTTATTTGTATTTGGAAGCTCGTGTTTAATTAAAGGCTTTGTCCCAACTTTTCTCTTTTCCCACTCATCTAGGGTGAAAACCGTTGGCTCCTCTTGTTTTCCTTTATTTCGATCTCTTCGACCTCTAGAATGTCGATTATCTTGATTAGGGCTACTCATCTTCTGGAGAAGTTTTTGAGAAGCCGCTTGATTTTGAACAGGGAATGCTTCAACAACTGCCCAGAAATACAAAGATTTGTGAAACAAGCTTAAACCTGGACAAACTTCTGGAAGCAAAAACATACATTCAATCCAGTTAGCCTTAATTTAACACTGCTGATGAATTTACATGCTCTACTATTTTTACACTTATAAGTTGATTTCTGATATCCAGAAACTAAAACTGCATAATTCATAAAAACATGGGACATAACATATGAGCATGCTAAGAGATGCAAAAATTTTGTCTCCTCCCCATCTTCACAATTATAAAAAAATTGCCCTTTGTTGTTTGTGAATGATATGTTCCATCAATGGATATATCAAAAAATGAATAGGCTCCACGCTAATTTCCATGTTCTCCAAACAAATATATACACATTATAGAGTGGGCCATGCTTAATGTCATATCAACAAAATTACATTATGTTAATTCTGGAGGCATCATAACACCTATAAAAGGGAAAAACAAAAAAGTTGCAATTAAAATGATAATAAAGTTGCACCTTCTATCGGTCTAGTTTGTGAGGTGCTTGGCTTGTCTTCAGTTCTACCTTCTATTGGTCTAGTTTGTGAAGTGCTTGGCTTGTCTTCAGTTCTTTCTTCAAGGGATGCTGTCTTCAGACCAGTAACTAATTTATTTCTTTCTGAATCAGATGTCCGCTGTCCACTGTTTAGCCTAACATTAGTATTTCTGGTTTCCAGAGCAATAGGCTCGCTGATCTTCATTGTAGACTTGGAGTCAGCTGCAAATCATCATCTTTTGTTCATTGCATGTGCTATGTAATTGGTAAAGAAAATGCAAATAACAATTATATAAAACTGATTGTCATTATTGATGCTAGAAATTTTATGCGGAAAACTGTTGATTATCAGCATTCTATCAAGCCACAATAGTTTAGTCCAACGAAGAATATTACACCTTTGTTTTTCTTGCACTGTATGCTACTCAACCATGTTTTTAAAACAACCCTTTTAAATATTAGCCTCAGCATCATAAATGACAGAAAATGCTATTGCAGTTGAAAACGAAATGCAGCCCAAAAGAGCAAACATACAAAATCAACTATTGAAAAAAGCACATCATACCATGATAGAATCTGCTACCCTGACCAATACGATGTGAAGTTGCCCCTATCTGCAACTTCTCAAATGGAGGAGGACCACCACTACCACTTTCCTGAGATGGCCTTAGAGATGAACGGGAAAAGGCCGAATATTTTTTATTCATCTGCCATTCTTCATGAAGTGATGGAACAACACCTCCTAGTACCGTAACTGCATTTGTATTCAAACATACTATACCGCTATGTACAGGAACTTTATTTTCTAAACATACCTGTTGATCAGGATTTGGGCAATATAATTTAGTATAATATTACCACATAGTAGTTTTATCATAACTTAAGCACTGTTTATAAAAACCAAAAACATTTAAGAGACTAAAATTGAGACATAATGTAACATTTTCTGCGTCATTATGATCAACAAATCAAGCAACAAAATGGTTGCAACAACTTCCACACAAATAAGAAGTGAGAAAAAGAGAACAAAAGACGGCAATTAAATAGCAAGCTTGATGAAAATGTGGATACCTTGGTACCAGGAACTACATCAACAGGAATAGATGGTATATGAGTGTACTCAATTGCAGTTATATCAGTGTGCCCATCTGTAAGAGTTAATTTTAGCAGCCGATCAGCACTTGATGTTCCAGAAAACTCAATGCTGCTCCTAGATATGTCCCTCACTGAAGATATCTGATTAATGAGGTAAAAAACATTCAAATTAAATTTAAAAGGGTCCAGCCAAGTAGAATTAAATAAAAGACTTGAGAAAAAAATTTAACAAAAAACAACCTACACTTCATCTAATAGGTGATAAACTCAGAAAACATTCAGTAACTGAGAATGTACAAGATAAAAGACTAATCACCAGCTGGTGTGGCCATCATATGTCAGACAGCCATCATCCATCATGTATTAATGGCGCAACCCGTGCAACAAGAAATTGACACATGGCAGTCACGCACCTAAACAAACAGTTTAAGTATAAATTCTAATCCTTTTATTAAATTTACGAATTTCTAAAAATTAAATAAGAATCGATACTCATTGACGCTGATTGCAAGTTTGCAACTGAAGAAAACAAATAATTCCCGTAGTTAAGTTCATCACCAATTTTTTTTTCAGAATTTAAATCTAAATTTTCACAGATTCCAACATCTAATACAGCATTCTGACATCTTAAAGATAGTGCATAAAAATGCAAACCAAAAAGAAAATAAAAATTAGGGCAGCCAAACAGAAGGCAAGCAAAACTTCAACAGAGAACAAGAGATTGCCTGGAGGACTTTGGGGCCTTGGATATGAGAGAACTTGCGGCTTGGGTCGGGTAAAGACTTGCCTCCGATTGATCTAAGGTCCGCATTAAGCAGCTCCGATTCAATCAAATCGACCACCTTACACGTGTCCGAATCATCGACCAAAGCAGAGTTTATTACTATTATGGCATGAACTTGCCGGAGGTCACCGAAACACCAGCCTCTGGATTTTAGGGTGTCGACGATGACTTCTGTTGAAGAATCTAAGCCCTCCATTTTTAGCGCCTGTTGCGTACTTCGAGTGCCTTTTGATTTTGGGATATTCATAGGTTTTCGTAGTTGGGCCTCTGCAAGTTTCAAATATTTATGGGCCACAGGCCCTATATTGAGCTTTCTATAAACACCCTAAACTATTCTAATTACACCCTTTTGAAATTGCCAGCTGTCTACTCAACTCAGCCCAGGTCTGTTTACATTTTTTTAACTCAACATTTTTTTTTTAAATTCAATTATGTGAATCAAATTTAATGTTTCATCAATTCCACGATGTAATAAATACAATAGCTTAAATAATTTCTTTTTGTTTTTCACTTTTTTAAGTAAAAGTCAAGCATTAAGTCAACGTAATTATTAGATGCAACTGTGTAATGATAAATGTTTGGTATACATTAAGAGATGTTTGGTTAAAGAATGCCCTAAAATTCGAGGAGCCTACATCTTATCTATTACAAGTAAATGGAAGGGGAGTTCCGTGGTTTCCTCCTTCCATGGATTAGGTTTTGCACTAAATGCTTTTAATTCAAACCTGCTTCGGTAGTACGACCTCGTGGGGTCTTAGACGATAATGTCACAATTAATACCCTCACCAACCACCGTTTACAACCCGGTTCACCACAGGTTCCGGTCCGGAACTGAAAATGTAAATTAAATATTTATCAGTAATACAAGCACCTCGTATGTTAGAGTATTTTTTTAATAATTTAATTTTAAGGTTTATTTATAATTGTAACCCAATTTTTTTAAAATATTTTTTTAGATAAAAATATTCATACCCTTTTTATTTTTCTCTCAAATTGTTGTGCAAATTCGGACAATGCATCGATTAATATCAAAATTCACGATGGATTGTCGTGATTTAAATATATTTTAAATTGAAGAAAAAAATAAAGTATTAAAATATATCTTTCGATAAAATTTATTATAAAAAATTAAAAATAAATAATTATTTTTAATAAAATTTATCGTGAGATATATATTGAAATATAATATTAATAGTATTTTTTTATTAAGTAAAAATAATTTTTTTGTAATTTTATTTAAGAAAAAGAGGGAAAATGCGAGAATCCCAGTTGCAATGACTGTTATCTGATTACAAAATCAGAACATCACGTGTCTTCACCGAAGTAGTGGTTCCACAACTACGTGGATGAACATTTAATTTAATGTCGCACCTGCCCTTTTCCTTTTATCCTATTTATAACAGACAATACAAGTCATAAACTACTTGGACGGCCCGATTACATTTACTAATTTAACCCTACCGGACTTACTCGTTTCTCACGAATTTTCAAACACAAATTTTCATAGGATTGATTCATGTCTTAGTCAATGTCATACTTGCAACACCCTATTTCAATCAATTATTACTAGATGATAATTTATAACTAAATTATATGGCAATTATTTGCATGATTTAATCAAGAGAGTCTTTCAAAGCTATTAAAAGCCTAAAATTTAGTTGATTAATTAAAGTCTTATGAATGTTAAATAGTGGGTTCTTGTTCTTCAATCTCAGTTCCTCGTTCTTGATTCAGGTGGAGCGATAATTTTATTCTATCGTATTGTAATAATATTGTATTAAAAAAAAATAATTTTAATTCAATTTATTGAATAATTATATAAAAAAGATAAAATTTTAATTGAATATAATTATTAAATGATAAAATAAAATAATTGTACACTTATTTAATATTTTTTTATTAATATATTTAATTTATTTTTATAATAATTAATGATAATATTTTTAAATAATAATTAATTTTATTTTAAATACATAAAATTTATTTTAAAATGAAAAAATATATCTAAAAATATTTTAAAATAAAATAATAAAATAAATTTATTAAATTATAAATAAATTAATACATTATAATTATTTAAAAATTAATTATATTATAAATAAATTTAATATATAAAAAATTTTAAATTTAAATTTAATATAATTATTATCCTCACGTCTAGTTAATAATTATATTAACATGAATTAACTTAAATTTACATATTTTACACCCGTGTTCGTGTTGGGGCGGGGGGGGGGGGGGGGTGACAAATCGTACCAAAAGTTGCAATTCCCAAACTGTAACATTCATGAAAACACTGTAGATTCTTCATTTATTGAAACGTCCCGTGTTCATTTCTTGCAAAGAGCTGAAACAAATTTTTCCTGTGGGGAGCAGCTTCTAGAAATCAAAACAAAAACAAGTTGATATGCATTGGATCTTGTTTTTGATTCCGTGCAATATGAAATAATGTAACTGTCCAGCCGCGAGACCGTGACGCTCAACGCTTACCTACGACTCTTTTAAGCACTCATCACCCGCTGTTTTTTAATTTACGGTCACCGTGCGGTAATATAATGGAGCAGTTTTTTTTTTTAAAAAAACACAAAACTATAAGCCCATTTTCCCAACCGTTTTGATTCAAATCACCCTCTCATTATACCCCCAGCTGCACCCAGTCCCCTGCGCGCCTATCTAAAACGCGCTCAGACTATGCAGACGTGTCAAGTTTAGACGACGTGTTTGATTATTTACGTACTCGAGCGAGTATGAAAGTTAAGGATACCCGCGAATTTTTTCTTTCCCGTTGCCATTAAGGGGGCTCTCCGCAGAAACAGTGACAAACTTCAAGTCTTCAACGTAAACAAGAAATCGAGAGAAAGGAGAAAACAGAATGAGAGTAGTTTAAACAATAAAGACTACAACAAACACATACTTTAGAAATATGGAGGGAGGGATAAACAACCGAAGACTTGTAATGAGAGAGAAAAGAGAAGAAAAAATGAAGACAGCATTAATTCAGAGCTCAACTACCAAACTTGCCTTCATGACATAGCAGTGGCAACGCTAGTTGTTAACGCGTGATATTATTTTCGAAACCCTACTTTATAACATCAAACCCTGCTTCTTTCTCTTTCTGTGGTGTGATTTTCGTTAGATCCGATGTGGAACTCGGCGGAGAACGTGTTCTCCGCGACGTCGTCGTTTAGGGAGGATGGAGAGGACGAGGAGGCCCTGAGGTGGGCGGCATTAGAGCGGCTGCCGACGTATTCTCGAGTTCGCCGTGCCATTTTCAAGAATGTGGCGGGGGACACTGAGGAGATCGTGGTGAGTGAGCTGCAGGCTCAGGAGCAGAGACTTGTGTTGGACCGGTTGGTCAACTCCGTTGAAGATGATCCGGAGCGGTTCTTTGATCGCATGAGAAAGAGATTGGATGCGTAATGATTGTTTCTTCAATAATTTATTTGCATCTTCAATTTTGAACATGCGTTTTGAAATGGTTGCATTGAGTGAGTTTCAGGTAGTTGCCTAGCATGGAGGGAACTAAAACCATCTACTCCAGTGAGCCTAATTTTACTAGCAAGTTAGGCCGCGGTTGAGTATCGTGAAAACGAGGATTGAATTCTGATTTTTGAGATTGGAAATGTGTTAAAAGTTGTTTTGAAAACACAAGAAATGCAAATATTTGGTATTGCTTTCGAAAATGAAAATGGTTTTCTCGAATTGTTCTTTTTCCAGGTTGGAGAACTGAAATTTGCTCCCAATTGAGCATAATGCGAATAATTGGATTAGTTCTCTTGTTTTGATTTTCTCAATTTGTGTGGCATAACAGAGTAGATTTGGAGTTGCCAAAGATTGAGGTTCGTTTTCAGAATCTGACGGTCGAGTCTTTTGTCCACCTTGGGAGTAGGGCACTGCCGACCATTCCCAATTTTCTTTTTAACACGACCGAGGTAAAATATCGCAATTAATTCTTATAGCATTTGTTATAAATTAACTTTGTTTTAATTTACTTGTTTGAATGTTGTTCAGGCTCTATTGAGGCAGTTACGGATATATCGGGGAAATGGAAGCAAGTTGACAATTTTAGATGATCTTAGTGGGATCATTAGACCTTCAAGGTATCTGCTGAATTTCAATCATAACCCAATTGGTAAATATCTTCGTGTTTGATAAGGTACAAGCGTTATTTGTAGATTAACGCTATTACTGGGTCCTCCGGGCTCTGGAAAGACGACACTATTGCTGGCTCTTGCTGGGCGCCTCCGACGTCATTTGCTGGTACTGAGACTTAGATTTTCTTCAAAGATGCTGAACACGATTTAATGCGTACGAATGAAGGATTCTGCTAAACATGATGAACCATTTTATTTTTGCACATTTTCTATAGTATACTGTCATCTTGTCCACTAGAGAATGGATTGATAATAGAATGGTAACTTATAAGATGATTGTTGATGGAGCTATGCCTTACACGGATTTATTTCATATATTTGGTTAAATTTAAGATATGCGGATCATCCAATCACACATATTTGCCAATGTTTCTTTATTGTATCTGGGTTGTTCATTGCTTCTAATACTTTTATACTTTGCTCGCTTTAAAGATGTCAGGAAAAATTACATATAATGGACATGGTCTAAACGAGTTTGTTCCCCCAAGGACGTCAGCTTATGTCAGTCAACAGGATTGGCATGTGGCAGAGATAACAGTAAGAGAGACTCTCGAGTTTGCAGGAAGGTGTCAAGGTGTTGGATCCAAATATGGTAAGCTTTGGAAAATCATTTCTGTATGAACAATGCTCATCTAGTTACTGATGTATTAATTCTGGCAAAAGATATGATTACGGAACTTTCAAGAAGAGAAAAGTTTGCTGGTATAAAACCGGATGAAGATCTTGATATATTTATGAAGGTATGTGAAAGACAAAGTATTTTTTTTTTCTTTCAAAACAAAATAGATAATTGTTGTTAAGAGATTCTCAATGCTATATATTTTTTTCTGTCAGTCGTTAGCATTGGGGGGACAGGAGACTAGTCTTGTGGTGGAGTATATCATGAAGGTACTCTTTAGGTGTTGATTACTCTTGTATACATTTGGTACTAATGTTGTGATTGTGGCCTTTAAACATATTTTACCTGGTACTTCGCTAACACGCTTCAAGAATGACCGAAGTTCGGATAATTTGTTGTTAGCCACTGGGATTTGAGTAAAAAATAAATTGTGTACCTTATACTGCAGGATCAGAGTCAGAAAATGAAGCTTTTAAGTAATTGTTGAACTTAATTTGTAAAACCTCTGAAGCACTAATGTTTATCTGACAAAGATTTTAGGGTTGGACATATGTTCTGACACATTGGTGGGAGACGAGATGCTTAAAGGGATCTCTGGAGGCCAGAAGAAGCGGCTTACAACAGGTGGAAGCCATATATTTTACTATTTCTCGTGTGCTAGAATGCTTTTGGTTCTTGTTCACCTGGATTTAGCGAATATGTGATTTCAGGTGAATTATTAGTTGGTCCAGCCAGAGTGCTGTTTATGGATGAAATATCAAATGGTCTTGATAGTTCGACTACTTATCAAATTATCAAATATCTTAAGCATTCTACCCGTGCACTTGATGGGACAACAGTCATTTCTCTGCTTCAACCTGCTCCAGAGGCTTACGAGTTGTTTGATGATGTCATACTTTTGTGTGAGGGCCAAATTGTTTACCAGGGACCCCGTGATTCTGTTGTTGATTTCTTTGCCTCTATGGGATTTAGCTGTCCCAAAAGAAAGAATGTGGCAGACTTCTTGCAAGAAGTAAGTGGTGGAGATTTAGCTGTGAATTCATGCTCTTTTATGAGGTTATTTTGCTGAACTTTTCGACCGCAGGTTACATCAAAAAAGGACCAAGAGCAATACTGGTCCATTCCATACCAGCCATACCGGTATATACCTCCGGGAAAGTTTGCTGAAGCTTTTCGTTCATTTCACACTGGGAAGAATTTGTCTGAGGAACTGGCTGTTCCTTTCGATAGACGTTATAATCATCCAGCAGCCTTGTCAACTTCTCAATATGGTGAAAAAGGGTGTGAACTTCTCAAAACCAGCTTTAACTGGCAGTTTTTACTGATGAAACGGAATTCATTCATCTATGTTTTCAAATTTATTCAGGTAATTTTGCTAAATCTCTTAATATGATGATTGAGTTAATCTTATTAATCTGGAAACTTAAGTTGGTTAGTGATTGAAATACATTGGTCTATGAGACTATTTTGTTATTATGTTAGTTTATCATTGTTCTTATGTGGCAATTATCTATTTATTGAAGTGCCTCGTAAGATGCTAATTCTGATTCATGCCTATGTGTACTGTTCTCCAGCTTCTTATTGTTGCATTGATAACAATGACTGTTTTTCTCCGGACAACAATGCACCATAAGACAATCGATGATGGTGGCTTGTACCTTGGTGCACTTTACTTTTCCATGGTCATTATTCTTTTTAACGGTTTTACTGAGGTTTCAATGTTGGTGGCCAAGCTCCCAGTACTTTACAAGCATAGGGACTTGCACTTCTATCCCAGTTGGGTTTATACACTTCCATCTTGGGCCTTGAGCATTCCAACTTCGCTAATAGAGTCTGGTTTCTGGGTGGCTGTTACGTACTATGTGATTGGATATGATCCTAATGTTACTAGGTATGTAGCTTTCATAGAATTCAGCACGATTTTATGTTGGCTGAAATGGAAGGGTTTATAATTTTAATCTTTACTGCAGATTTTTCCAGCAGTTCTTGTTATATTTCTTTCTGCACCAGATGTCTATAGGTCTTTTCCGTGTCATCGGATCCTTGGGCAGAAATATGATAGTTGCCAATACCTTTGGATCTTTTGCTATGCTGGTGGTCATGGCTCTTGGAGGATTCATCATTTCAAGAGGTAAAACGATCATTTTGCAATGTCTAGATGGTTAATTCCACTTGGGTAAAAATTGATGTCATCATATGTCTATTCAATTCTTTGTATCATTGTGACAGATCGTATACCAAACTGGTGGATCTGGGGTTTCTGGGTTTCTCCTTTGATGTATGCCCAAGATGCAGCTTCAGTGAATGAATTTCTTGGGCATTCTTGGGATAAGGTATCAGTGAAAATGTTTTGCTCAGTGCCTCATATAACTTTTATGCATCTTGCTTCTTAGCTTTTGGGTATTTAAGAAATCATTTTGTTCATCTATTAATATGGCTATGGCAATGATTCATGAAAAGTAAGTTGAAACCAGTTGCATAACCATTAAATGACTTTTTATTTGATACTATTACTGTTTCAGTTGATTATCGTCCTTTCATCTTTTTCATTCCTCAGCTCCGCCAGCTGCACTGGCTAAGGCTACTTTAGCCAGCGCACACACCACACCTTGAGTGCATCAGGTTTCCTATTAAGCTCTTCTAAATATAATAGATAACACATTAACTTGTTGTCCAGTAAATTATATCACACACATTTACTCTTGTGCCTTAACGCCTGTGCTTGATACCCCTGCAGCTGGAAAAGTCCTGTAAACATTTATTTCAATTTACAGACATAAGGCAATAGACAAATTTACACCTAGTGCTTCTCTGTTTTTATGCTAATCTTCACTAAGTTTGACTTTTGTGTTCTTTAATTTATGTTGAAACTTGTTGTATGGTCCCTTGTGTGCAGAAAGCTGGGAACTCTAACTTTTCGTTAGGAGAGGCAACACTGAGAGAACGCAGTTTGTTTCCAGAAAGCTACTGGTATTGGATTGGTGTTGGTGCTATGATTGGATATGCAGTTCTATTCAATATTCTCTTCACATTCTTCCTCAGCTACCTTAACCGTGAGTCATCTCATTTTGTAAATAGCCTCTTGAACACGTAAACTTACCGCTCACTTCTGCTTATGAAAAAACTGAGTACATAGGTACTCCGAATTAAGTTATGCTTTTGTGCTATATAATGCAGCTTTGGGAAAGCAACAGGCTGTTGTATCTAAGGAAGAGCTACAGGAGAGAGACAGGAGAAGGAAAGGTGAAAATGCTGTTATCGAATTGAGAGAGTACTTGCAGCATTCAAGCTCGCTAAATGGTATGTAAAATGCACTTCATATTGGTCTTTCCTTTTCTGTCCTTTTAATTCATATGTATGAATTTGCAGCTGAATGTCTAAGTTTTCATTTATCTGCACTGGTAGGAAAATATTTCAAACAGAGAGGCATGGTTCTGCCATTTCAACCACTTTCCATGGCCTTCAGCAATATTAACTACTTTGTGGATGTTCCTCTGGTGTGTCTATAGTTCCTCTCCCATTTGCTAATTATTTTGGTAAATGTTTTTAATAGTTATTCTTCACATCCAAATATCTCTTCAGGAACTGAAACAAGATGGGGTGATGGAAGATAGATTGCAGTTGTTGGTTAATATTACCGGAGCATTCAGACCTGGTGTGCTTACAGCAATGGTTGGAGTCAGTGGTGCTGGTAAAACCACTCTCATGGATGTTTTAGCAGGTCGAAAAACTGGTGGGATCATAGAAGGGAGCATGTATATATCTGGTTATCCCAAAAGCCAAGAAACTTTTGCTAGAATTTCAGGTTATTGTGAGCAGAATGACATTCATTCGCCTGGCTTGACTGTTCTGGAGTCACTTCTGTTCTCTGCTTGGTTGCGGTTGCCATCAGATGTTGACTTGGAGACACAAAGGGTAATAATAAAACATATGTTTCTGTTTCACTTAGCTTTGCTCAGATAACTGATTGATTAAATTTTCAGGCATTTGTTGAGGAAGTGATGGAGCTTGTGGAGCTTACATCTTTAAGTGGGGCATTGGTTGGTCTACCGGGAATTGATGGTTTGTCAACCGAGCAACGTAAAAGACTGACAATTGCTGTTGAATTAGTTGCCAACCCTTCTATTGTGTTCATGGATGAGCCTACGTCAGGGTTGGATGCAAGGGCTGCAGCAATAGTGATGAGAACTGTCAGGAACATTGTAAATACTGGGCGAACAATTGTTTGCACAATCCATCAGCCAAGCATAGACATTTTTGAATCCTTTGATGAGGTATCTTCTCTTAGAATTGGCAGAGAGCTTCTCCAATAAGGGTTTCTTTGCTGACATGTTAACTGTCTGAAATCAGACATGATAATGAATAGGTGAAATTGCTTCTGGTCTCATTGATTGTCTCCTAAATTACTCTTCTGGTCTGTGTCTGCAGCTTTTGTTCATGAAACGTGGAGGAGAGCTCATATATGCTGGTTCACTTGGTTCAAATTCCTGTGAGCTCATCAAATATTTTGAGGTTGGATCATGCATGCTTAAATCTCCTAGAATACTTGATCATTAGCTTCTGATGGGTAAATTCCATAGCAATGTTGTGTTGTTGTTCACATGCATCTTATCATCTAAATATCTTTAATCTTTAGGCAGTTGAAGGAGTGCCAAAGATCAAGCCTGGATACAATCCTGCTGCATGGATGCTTGAGATTACTTGCTCTGCTGAAGAAAACCGCCTCGGTGTTGATTTTGCAGAAATTTATAGAAGATCAAACCTATTTCAGTATGTGCATGTTCTCTGGAAATTGTTAGCTGTTGATTATGTTATTACGCACAGCTGTTCCACACACCCCTCCCTTTATCTGAAAGTCCTGTCTCGCTATTTTTCAGATACAACAGGGAATTGGTTGAGAGTCTAAGCAAGCCAAGTCCAAATTCGAAAGAATTGAACTTTCCAACCAAGTATTCCCAGTCTTTTTCTGACCAGTTTTTGGCTTGCCTCTGGAAGCAAAATCTTTCTTATTGGCGGAACCCACAATATACAGCAGTTCGTTTCTTCTACACTGTTGTCATCTCATTAATGCTTGGATCAATATGCTGGAAATTTGGTGCAAAAAGGCTTGTGCTTGAACTTTTCCTTTTAAGTATTATGTGATATCTAGATAACTTTATTTACTTGAATCTTCTTAAGATTCTTTTATGCCTTTTTGGAACTTAATGGCACTGCATAGTTTGCACATGCATTGCTTTGTGTAGTCAAAAGCTTGTAAATTATGTCAATGACTATTTTCAACTCATGATCATAAGATGTCAAGAATTTGATATCGACCATCATATGTATTTTATTTTTCCATATCAGTGTTTTGTCTCTCATTAGATATAGTCTTCTTCCCTCTAGACTTAAGTCTCTGCCAGTAAATTTTCTGTGACATTTAAATGCTTATTTGTACAGGGAGAACCAACAAGATTTATTTAATGCCATGGGATCCATGTATCTTGCGGTCCTGTTCATTGGAATTACCAACGCCACGGCTGTACAACCTGTTGTTTCTGTTGAAAGGTTTGTTTCATATAGAGAGAGAGCCGCTGGGATGTATTCAGCTCTACCTTTTGCTTTAGCTCAGGTCTTCCTTCTATGTTTCTTTCCTTTTCCCTACTATTTGTGAAGGAGTCATTCATACTCTAAAACTTCACTAATGTTTTTCTTTTCTTTTTTTCTCTCCAGGTTATTATTGAGTTCCCTTATGTGTTTGGACAAGCAATTATTTACTGCTCAGTTTTTTACTCCATGGCCTCATTTGAGTGGACTGCTTTGAAGTTCATTTGGTACATATTTTTTATGTATTTTACCATGCTTTACTTCACCTTTTATGGAATGATGACAACTGCTATCACACCAAATCATAACGTGGCTGCCATCATTGCTGCTCCGTTTTATATGCTTTGGAACCTTTTCAGTGGCTTTATGATTGCTCACAAGGTAAACATATTTCTTTTTTCCTACAGTATCATAGTATCTTCTAAAATGAGTTGAAATGACACCGTAGCAAGTTCTAGTAGTCTTAAATTATAGCGATTCAGTATGTACCAGGGACTTGCAATTTTTTTTAACCAGTATGATAGATCATTTCAGTTTTATATGCCCTTAGACAGGTTGATTGGATTGTGATTCTTATAAGATTGGCTGATTAATTGACTAGATCAATTAGATAAGTGATCAATCACTGATTCTATTTCACACATTTCCCATATACATTCCATGAGCTTTAATGGGTGTGAATATTATAGATGCACACTTATTTGAGATTGTTATTTCAGTGCCGCAATATTTTTTTTAATCTATATGAAGATCTTTTTTAAGATGCCATATCTCATTTGGGGCATTAAACTTGGGTAACGGTTGTATTATTCTTTGGTTATGGTTATGGATCATAAGCTATAAAGTTAATATATCCTGATACTTCAGTGAACTGGCCAATGTATGCAATTATCGTCTGCGGAATCTACTTCCTTTGGATATTCTCTTTTTGTCGTTTATACCATTGATAATATGCTCCCCTTCTTTTCCAGAGAATGCCTGTTTACTGGAGATGGTATTACTGGGCAAACCCTGTCGCATGGAGTCTGTATGGCCTTCTGACTTCACAATTTGGTGACAATGATAAACTGGTGAAGCTTTCAGATGGAATTCACGCAGTTTCTATAAGGAAGTTACTGAGGGATGTGTTTGGGTTTAGGCATGATTTCTTGGGTATAGCCGGCGTTATGGTTGTGGCTTTTGCCACATTTTTTGCGTTGATTTTCGCATTAGCTATAAAAGCCTTCAAATTCCAGAAGAGATGAGAGGATTGATATTTGTGTGAGATCATCAATTTGGCTTCTAGTGTTGCTTGTTGACAAATTTATGGCAAGTGCATCAGTTTTCTCATGGAAAAATGTTAGGGCTTCAAGTTTGTATAGCAACATGGTACTTTAGACTCATAATAAAAGTTACCTGGATTTGTTAAAATTATATTTATTGAAGTGTTAAACAATAATGTAATGGGTATGTGACTCAGTCAGCTGTGTAATTTTGCAAGATACATTATACATATATATGTATGTACACTATACAGATTCAATAACATTGTAATTGTTTGCAATAACATGACACTGTTGTCGGCTTACGAGAATTCTTTCGAGCTTCTTGATGGTGAAGGATTTCTGCTTAATGACAAAATCCTTTGTTTTGTGTGTGTGTGTTAAATCAGATTTCTGTAATTTTCTTTTGAAATGCTGTGCCGTTCACGCTTTCCACAACCACTTTATCTCTTTACACAAACAAAATGATACCACAGATTCATGCACGCATGCACGTGTATAAACGGCACATAGTGCACCTCTTGATATGATTGACTGCAAATATTGTACCAAAGTGATAGAAGTGCCCCAAAATTACACAAAGGAATTGGGAGGAGTTGCTTTCGATTGTTTGTCATTTTTCATGCAGCAATGCGATGGTGGAGTACCAAAAGGAACTCTGGGACTGACTAAGAGCTTACTTGGGCTGTTATTTAGCTCATTGGGCTTAAAACAAGAAGAAATTGAATGGTTCAAGCCTGAAAATGAAGGCAAAAATCCACAGGCCGTGCTTCAACTGAAGTCCTGCCGTCTGTCCATTCCCTAACGAGCGCAATGTGCATGGCCCTTCATACTCTTATATGTCACTGCTTACACTTGGCATACCAGGGTAACACCATTGGCCTCACAATTCCAAGTGCATTTATGGTCAATATTGGTGATTTGATGCATATATTCTGCAATGGTCGATTCAAGAGTGCACCGTATCGTGCTCTTGTCAACAAGACATGTCATAGCTTATCAACCGCCCACCAAGAGATATCATCTCCACTGTTGAAGCTGACTGATGATGATCACCCGATGCTGTATCGTCCTGTGACATTCAAGGAGTATCTTGATGCAAAGGCAACGTATTTAACTCGCCGAGTATTAAGCAGGCATCGAATGACAGTAGCCTCTACCACGTGTTGCATTCAAATACTTGTCCCAATGGGTCTGAAGTTCATTACCAAGGCCAAAAACAAATAAAAGCAGCTATGCTTTCTAATCAATTAAAACAGAGTTGGGGAATATTTGAAATTTTAATTGTTGATTGCGCGAATAACTACCAAATTGAAGTTAAAGCACAATAGTCTCAACCATATTCTAAATCAAGCATATCTTGCTATTTACAGGAGGGTAAAGAAATTCATAATAATAGGATGTTATATTTCCTGACCAACAAAAATTTGTACAAAAAGCTGTTGCCTCTGAATGATTCATACTACAGCTGTTTTATAGGTATCACTAAAATCCTAGCAGACATTTGAGTTTAAGTTTGTTCTGCCATAATGGTTGGCTTTGAAACAAAAACTTTTTAAACCTGGGTAGGTTAATACAATCTAAACCCCCAGCTTCTTAACTAATACTTGCCAATATGAACAAACCGCAAAAGCATCTGTCATAAACCAATATGATAGAGAAGGTACAACGGTGGCTATGATGTCAGGAAATCCAAAAACACAGTGAAGTCACTTCCAGATCTTGACAAACCTGTCATGACTAGCTGAAGCTACCAAACCGTTCACATTTGATACTGCCAAAGCAGATATAAGCTTGTCATGTGCATTCAGAGTCAATGTCTTGTTCTCAATCATGTTCCAGAGCTCCAGAGTCTAGAAAAACCGCCCCCAATATACCACATTAAAACCAAAAGTCCACATCAGCAACTTGAGCAAGCAAAAGCTAATTCAGTTTCTGAGTCCAATGCAAAGAAACCAGTTTTCCTGAATTAATGAACATATATCTGATATATACATATTGAGAATACTTTAGGCTTGTAGAACAACCATGTGGCAAAAACTGGGTTCCAAAACACATGCATAAACACAATCACTCACATACATGCATGTAAACATGCAAATGTGCAAGTAAAACTCAAGATGTTGGGTTGTTAAAACAAATTATTAAATTGCATGGAAAAGCAGAAGAGATATGACTTGCCTCATAACAGCCAATAACCAACAGAGAAGGGAACGCAGGATGGAAAACACAGGTATGGAATTTGTTGCCACTTTTGTTCAACTCATTAATGCATTCTCCTTTGTTGCCAGAGCCAATTGTCCACACTCTGACTAAGTCATCACTCACAGATGCCAGACACTCACCAGTAGCATCCCAGCACACAGAACGAACTTGATTTTTATGACCCTAGAATACAGTTCCATACAAGAAAAATAAAAGAATGCAGACAGGTTAAAAAATTTTTCAAAGGGGTCCTGATAATATAACATTAATCATTTCTTTTCTCATGCAGGACGTCCTTTCAAGTGCAAACAAAATAATACTGCCCAATGACTTCCATCATTACCATCACATCTAGAATGTTAGCTAAAAAGGCCATTCAAACATCATGAGATACTCATAACCAACCTGTAATTTAAGCCTGCAAGCTTGGGTCTCTACATCAAGTATTGATATGAAGTTATCAGCAGCAGCAGCAAGAATCCTTCCAGCACGAGGTTGAAATCTTATCTGGGTTGCACCACCCTTATGCTGTAAAAGGATTAAAAAGTTTACACTAGAGAAATAATGATCAAAAACAGAAATTGTAACATAGTTCTTTCAAGATGACTAACATCAAACTTTATACCTTGAAAATGCTGGTAAGACTACCATTGGTGATACTCCAATATCGTATCTCGCTATTGTTATCACAAGAACAGAGAAGGTCCTCTTTACTTGGGTGGAAATCCAGAGACATAACAGTTGTAGAATGTCCCGTAAAAGTACGAAGTGAATAGCCAGGCTGCAAAGCAAAATGATCCATCCATCATAAAGCAATATTCAAATAAGTTGCTCTGGGGGAAGGGGATATCACGATCAACAATAACTCATGAAGCCTCTTAAGAACAAAGGCATAGTGTAATAACAGCCATAAAGAAACACTCCTAATAATAAGTTCACAATTTAAACCATTTCCAGTGAGCAGATCTTCATTTAAACTGAGACAAAAGACCCAATACTAGGTATCAAGAATAAGTTATCCAGCTTCTCATCATGGCCAAAGCAACTTTTATATCTATTAAAAATTGTAATATGTAACAGTCTGATTCTCTGCTGTAGTTGACTCCACTCATAAGACTTTAAAAACAAAAGGGCATAAAAATGAACTTAATAGCAGCAAGTGGTAACAGTAGAATTGAGAAAGTGAAACTAGATGTTAAAGAATGACGTCATTGCACCAAAGGAAGAGGCATATCCTCGAACATTTGATTTTTAAGAGAGATGCAAGCCAGAAACATGTTAATATTTAGTACAGAATACAAACATAAAAGTCAATCTAAGTATTAATGAAGACCATGTTTGAAAGTGTAAGCCAAAATTGGCAGAAAAAGATATGCACTAGCAACAAATGAAAACAAGCTTACTGACATTTTCAGTGTCCCAAACCCTGACAGTTTCATCAGCTGAAGATGTAGCTAGCCTTGACATGCTTGGACTGAAACGGACATCAGTTATCCACTGAGTATGTTCTTCAAGTATAGACTTTGCTGTAAAAGATTCCGTGCACCATAACACAGCCTGCACCATTAAAATTACTAATCAAAATGAATCAACATTGGCTTTCCGGGGACTGAAACTAACAATAAAGTTACTGCTGTCTGCAGAACCATTTTTAAGGACTTAAAAGAAACAACCCATAAACACTTTCAACTATCAATGTTACCTTTTTATCGTGCCCGCCAGTGGCAAGCAGTTTTCCATCTGATGAGAAGTGGCAACTTTCAACTTTACTTTTACTCGCAGGAATAAGCCGAATTTCAGAAAATGTCGAGTCTAATGTTACAGCAAAATTGTCAAAGCCTTGCAATCAATACACATAATTATGAAAAAAAAATATTGGATCCAAAATGTTAATTTTGTTAGATTCCATCTTCCCCTCCTCCTTCCTTTACAGTGGAAGCATGACAAGGTAAACTGCAATGTAAGAAGTCAACATTAATCATACCTTTGCCAACTTCTGCACTCCGACCAACCTGATCTCTAGGATCTCCATCATCAGGTGATAAGAATGACTCAACATTATCATCCAGGGATCCATCATCAACAAAACGGTCCATATCAGTCTGCAAGTAATTGTTATGATTACCCACTATCAAATGGAGTTCTTATGACAATTTCATGCAAGTAATCCATAAATATTTACAAGTGACAACAAATAGAGTAGAGAACTGAATTCTAAACCTTCATACGCTTACTTTTTCTTTTACTAGTTGCTAGCAAAACAAAAAATAGGAACCAACAGTAATACCTGATCTGTTAAGCAGATCACTGTTTGATTTGACTTTGTAGCTGTCAGCCTATAATTAATTATTTCTGGAATGCAATTTTTATGACAGACTTGATGTGGAGGACAAAATTGACAAATGCCATCAATTTTGAGCTGATATGAAACTTATTTAATGATATCTCACTGAGAAAACTTTACTCCAGGCAAGCCAGGTGTTCCTGTTTACTCATTGCATATTTCCTTCTCTTCATAAATACAAATTTTTTACTAATCCAAGTAAAATAACTACATTTAGACATTGTAATTGTACAAATTAGGATTGGCCAGTGATTCATCTGCAATCAAATAATCCAAAATGAACATAGAGGATGAGAAAAGAACCAGAAAAGATTGCTCACCAACTGATTTGGTGCTGATGTAAGTGAGCCCAAACCATCGGAGCCAAACATAAGCAATGACTTGGAGGAGCCACCATTATGTTGCATAGTTGGCCTTGATATTACATCTCCTGGTGTGTGAGTAGAAGGTGATGAGGGTGAACTCGGGGCAGGTCCAGTGGTGTTTGCAGTTCCTGAGCTATTGGCAGGACCAGAAGATGACACTGGCTGCTTTCTCTTTCGCCCAATTTGATTTTTTGATGCCTTAAACAAACAAGGGAAACCTATTAGAAACACTATATAGATGGTCAATTTGAAATGCCAGTCAAGCCACTTTCATATTCTGCATTTGGAAATCGTGTCAGACTGAGAGCATATTAGGCTAAAAATGGAAAGAAAAACAACACCAATAATAATTCCTAAGCACAACTGAGATAAGGACTCACATATACATGGAGCACAAACTTCCAGAAATACGAGTTTAAAATTCATTATAATTAATTTCTGAATTTATTATCCTAAATAAACCTTTAAAAGAATTGTCAACGAGCATGCTGTACAACCAATAAAATTTATGAGCCAGAAGCAACTATATAGAAAACCTGCTCATTTCCTTGAAAAGTGTTTGACATGCTACCATCCACGGTCAAGCTGCCAGCAGCAATCATTTTATCTTGCTGCTGGAGGAGAGGATTTGAATTCTGAGACTGCTGGCTCGAAAGTGGATGCTGCGGATAGTGCTGCAGCTGCTGCTGTTGCTGCTGTAACTGAGAAGTAGTCAACTAGATAATATGAGCAAATACATCCAGAAAGCCTTAAAAATATGACTGGAAATCAAACTTTGAAATATTTGTCCACTCTGAGTACAAAAGAGAAAGTGATACCTTAATTAGCATATCAGTATCTCCACGAGGCAACACAGGGCAATTAACTTGCATAGCTGATCCAACATTTGAAACTAAATCACCAACAGAATTTGAGGGGCCATCCTTTGCAAGACCAGTATTACGATTGTTAAGAAGCATTCTAAGTTTTCTGGATTCCAAATCATTGGCTGAGGGAGATGTCAAGTTCTGCTGTGCCTGAAGCATAAGCTGTTGTTGTAACTGAAGTTGATTGAGAGGCTGAGAGGACTGCATCAAAGATTTCTGTTGCTGCAGAAACCCAGATCGAAGCTGATCCAGTCCCTAATATATGCAAAGATGCTGTCAGAAAAGTAACTCCAATATGCCCATCAACTGATATTGCATAGCATCTCTGAACCACCAAATCACATATTCAGAAGTGTAAAAGTTAAATTTCTTTTGCCTGCGTGGCATTTACAATGCTTGTCCAATCTTAAATCATAGAACAAGAGAGAGACCAAAATAATCCATGCTCCAGGGTTCTAGTTAGTCCTAATCCATTTTGTAGAAGAAGTGAAAGAAATTACTCTTTGCAGACCAGGAGATATAATAATCAACCTCAGCCATTCAAGTTTCACGAATAAAGCAAATTACATTCTAATTTGAATCATATTTTAACCATATGTTCCCTTTAACAAGGTACACTGCCAGCTTTCCTAGAATCTGTAGATTAAGCATCGACTACATATATCATTCCTACAAAATTTCAAACAAATTCAGCAATTCATTTCTGGTTACACCTTTTAGGAATTAATGCTTGGCAGTTAAATAGTCTAAGTAAACATCATACGATTTAACACTGAGAAAGTAACATGTTATATCAAGCTAATACTTACTGTTAAAGGCCATCCTTTCAGGGTCACATTGCTAACACCTTGATTTGATCCTAAAAGAACAGAAGAATTAAGTGTAAAAGCAGAAAATGGAGATCCCAAAAGCTTAAAATTTGAACCAAAACCTTAAACAACCAATTTAATTGTGGGTTCAAATGCCAATGACCAGGATCGCAAGGCTAAAACATGAATCCCACAAAATCATTATCCTTACCCAGTATGTAAGCATTTCAGATATGAATTTACCCCGTCAGTGTGTTATTTTCAAGTTCTACATAGAAAATCATTAGCAAATGCTGATTCCCAAAGCAAGATCCAAAGTGGGTGATATAGATATAACTCAAAACAACTCACAACTATAAGATACAATTTACAATTGCCATCCACAGGCTTCCATTTATTGGAACTTTACAACTCAATAACTGAACCAAAATTGTATGTGAAAAAAAGAAAAAAAAGATTCCATGGTATATGGATATCTTCAACAGACAAGGGGAGCAACCACCAAATGATTACACTTACCGTGAAGAACTAGAAAGCGACATTTGTAACATTCAAGAACCTAGTCTTAAGCATACAAAAAATGATAGCAACTAACAAAGAAAGGACAAAATCCATTAATACCATGAACTCCAATCAATGATCCCTCTGAGCCAGCAGCTCTAGGAGTCATCATAGGACTCACTTCACTTTTTATTTCCTGTTTGAACGCACAAGACATCCCAGAAATTTTTTTTAAAAAAAATGAGCATAGAATTACAAGGGTAAAGGCAGGGATAGTAAAATAAAATAGACATTTTCCTGTGATGACAGTGGAGGTTGTTGATTACGACTTTGAACTTGCTGACTACTACCAGGTGTACCATGCAGTAATTGCCTGCAAATAAGGATCTCTGCTTATGTCAAATTAATCACCAATGAAAGGCCAAAACAAGTTGCAGATCCATACATAACCAACAAACTTAACCATAGAAATAATGACAACATCAAGTAAAGCAATACCCTGAAGGCTGGCCACCCATTGCCGTTGCTTTCATCAAAGAGGCATGATTCGGATCCAAAAGCTGGTCCATATTGTCACCTAATCTTGGCTGGGATAATTTGGTTATGTGAAAAACAGTGAATGAAAAGAAACCAATAACTAAACACGTCATAAATTTAGTACCTTCATAGCAGCATCATCCAAGGAATCTCTCTGGAGTGGAAGCTTTAATCGGTCCTCATACATTTTTGTTGCCAAGGTATTTGCAGTTGTGGGGCTCTGTCTCATGAGAGGATCATTGCCGGTGCCATTTAGAAGCTGGGTAGTGTCTCTTCTCTGATGCTGCTGCTGCTGTTGCTGTTGCTGAGCATGCCTTTGCAGTAATAGTTGCTGCATCTGCTGATGCTGCTGAGGTTTTTGATGCTGTTGCTGTTGTTGCAGTTCCCGAGTCTTAATCATTTGATTCTGCCATTTCCAGATGTTTTAAATAGAAAGATCATTCAGGTATCCATCTCATAAAGCAATTACAGAACAATGTATTTTTTTCACAGAAACAATTTCGTGCAAACTTGGCATTATGTAACATTGATATCATGAATGCCAAGACTTCTCTAAAACTCCTGCAAATCTTAGTAACCTTTCATGTCTTACAGTACACACAATGAAAACAATGTTTTGGAGAAAGAATTCAAAAGAGTTCAGTAATTATAACTTGAAATATATTTTATCAAGCCTCTCACTGTAAAGTCTTACAGGCTTTTGTAACACAATATAAGGCCAAAACTTAACAATTTAGCACAGTCATGACTGTGTGAATAAGTAGATATAACAAAGCTGAGAGCCAACAAGGGAGAAACCTCATATAGAAAATGAAGCAAGGAATAGTGACAATTTATAGAAATAGAATCAAAGATCTCTTTCTAGAATACAATTTTCATAACTACTTATTCATCGATTAGGAAGAAATGATCAGCAGGAATTTGACCAAAATACGACCTTAAAGGCCAACGAGAGAGGAAAGTTCTTTCTAAATTAAGCCCAAAGAAAGGAAGATAAAAACTGAACCTAAAAACCCACATACACACCTCAATGTAGGATGCTGCAGCTTCAGAGTGCTTCTCATTTGTCCTCGTTATAAATATATCCCAGAAGACAGACCACCATTCGAATAAAAAACCACCAGGTGCATCAATAGCTGGAGCTCATCCAAACACAAAATAAGATAAATTAAGTTGCAGAGATATGAATTAATGTCAATATATAAAATAAAAAAGAGGTCTTGTTGACATTTAACCAAAGAATCATACCAACGGGATCAGTAGATACTTTCCCTTCAGCTTGAAATGCCTTCGCTGATGCATGCAATTTTCTCTTCATCAGGTAGTCATAAATATATACATCCAACCTATTGACCAAAGCAATGAAAAATATCACCAGTCAAATAGAGGATAATCAAAGGATACAGGGAACAAAATTAAATAAGACATTGCGAAAGCAGCATCAAAGAGGCAGTAAAATAAAATACAACTCTGAATCAACCAAAAAAAAAAAAAACCAAAGAAACGCCCTAACATCAGCAGATGGCAATTTCATCGCCGTCAACAACGACAAGAAGCACACAAATCATGTCAGGGCCAAATTGAGTTTCAAAACCCAAATTTCTAACCAATCAGTATCCAAGACACTAACAACCAAACAACAGCGGACCCCAAACCAGCAACCATTTGCTACAAGAATGCAAACTTTATCAAAAACAAGAGAAACGATGACAAAAACACAAACCCCACAACAAAACTGAAACACTCCCATTTCACAACACAATAAAACATTTGTACCCCAAAGAAATAACACCAAAACGAAAACCCACAAGAATTTAATAACCAAAACAACAAAAATAAAATCATTCAGTTGCTTAATTCTTACATTTTATCAGCTTCCCAGTTGGTCTGCGACATGATTACCGTACCAGCTTAGAGTAAACAGACACAAAACATTAAAAGCTGCGAGCAATAAACAAGAATGTCGGGTAAAAATTCTTCTCTAGCCAGAATCTTAGAACATGCTCTGCAGTTTGACGGAGATGAGCTTTAATAATAAAACCTTTTATAACTTGTAGTTGAAGACTCTTGACTTCTATTTAATAATATTTCCACACACACATGTATGTATATAATTAAATTGTATTTCATTTAATCCAATTTAAGTGCTATTTTGAAAATCGGATTTACCATTTTTTTTCTTTCATTTAATAAGAATTAATACAGATATCATTGTTCCTTTGTCCAAATGTTGTTCACTTCATTTGAACGACTTTGTGCTGATTGCTTAATAGGATAGTAAGAGTAATTTAAGTAATTATTCAAAGTTAAGGCCGACGGGAGGTTCTGAAAATGTATTGACAGCGTAGATAGCTGTGGATTAGGATTTGATGATAACGATGGTATTTGGGTACGGGGAATGATGGAAAGGGAAAAGCACAAATAGATGGAAGTAAACAGTTAGGCGACTTCACAAGATACGAAAGCTGGTGGCGGCTGGGCCGCTGCCTGCTGCTTACGAATAAAGCAGAGCAGAGAATGAGAACTTATTCGTTTGCTTCTACCGTCTTTTCTTTTGAATGGCCGAATCGGCAGAAAGTTTAGGTTGAAGATATTTAATTAATAAAATAAAAAAATTATAATTTAATAAATAATAATTTTTTAATTTTATTTTATTTATTATTAATAAATTATTTTATTTTATTAATTAAATAATTTTATTTAAAATTTTATTGTTATAATAATACGATAAAATTAATTTTTTAGTAAATATAATATTATTAATTAATAAAAATAAAAAATAAAATAATATTTATTTTTATTAATTAAATAATTTTATTATATTTAATTTTACTGTATTGGTGTAATTAATATGATAAAATTATCTCAGAAATTTTTTTTTTAACTAACACCAACGAATTGAATTACAGATTAGAAATAGGAAATCACAATCGCACAAAATTGGGAAGAGTTTTACAGCGACGAGAAACTGGAGGAGGCCGGGATAGTAACGGTGGTGGAGTCTAGCCGTAATCTAAAATTAGTGGACATGGTTGGTACCAGCCATTAGGAAGCTTATGGCCTTTTGATGTTGAATAAAGTGCAACAATGGAGGAATCCTGTGACTCTTCATGCTCCGTGAGATTTGAGATTGAGAGAGGTTAAAACTTAAGGATCAGGGTCTCTATCCTATTTATTTTCAATTTTCGTTGATCTGCAGTGCAAGCTAATTTGCAATATTAGGTTGACCCTAAAATGGCATTGGCATCCAGACAGGTAGCCAGAAAGCACTTGCTGATTCAGCTCCTATTTTGGCCAAAAGTTTAAATCTCTTGCAGCAAGTAATACTATTCTCAGGAGATTAAAAAAAAAAATCCATAAATTAAATTAGATTTCAAACATTAATACATGCCCAAGATTCAGTCTTCCCCTTGTCAACTAAGCAGTCTACCCATAAACAGGGAAAGGAAGCAAGTAGAAAGCCAATGAATAAAACAAATTCCACCAAGTCTTTGATTATTGTTACTGCGTGATAGGCTGCAACCTATCTTTAATTTTCTATGGTTTCTACAAATTTCAGGTTCCACACTTGCAGGACCAATGCTTATGACCCAAAAAACTGTGGAATAAGTCCAAAACTTTTTCCATTCACCTTTGAACTAAACCAAATGATGCGGTGGCAAACAAATATCCCAAATTAAAAGAATAAAATTTTCTTGGACTAGAATGCGTAGAGAAAATACTAATGGACGAGAGCTTCTCATTCTTTGAAGTCATCCTTGTCATTTACAGGGATTGGACTGTTCCTCCAAAAGACAGCAAGAGCACTCCCACCAAGCTGTGAGGGAGATAATGGTGGTAAATAAGAGAGTGAGTAGAAAATTACTGATCAAAAAGAAAAAAAAAAAAAAAAAGAACTTCAAGTAATAAAAGCCATACCGCCATGCAAACAACACTAACCGCAGAGGGGACAGCAACAAGGGGATTCGTAAAATGTTTCTGGGCAAGTAAAAATCCAAGTGCAGAGCTCTGGAGACACAAGTAAAAGAGTTAACAAACTTAAGGAGAGTCGCATATTATTTGGTGAAGAACATAATCCAAGCCATGGCATGATAGTTTGATCAGTTAGTATCGCTCAGACTCCTTACTACTCTGCAAGAAATGATAAATTATGGTCATCCGATCAATAAAACTCCCCTCCCCCATCCTTCTCTCTCAGGCATAATCATTAATTCTGTAAATGGAAGATTGTAGTAACTTTTTGTCACTCCCCGCAATGCCCAGGCAAATTTAAGGCAACAAGAAATGACAAAAAAAAAAAAATGAGTGTCATTATAGTCATCACCTATTCGTCATCATCATCATCATCTGGGATTAAACAAGATGCTACTGATAAATTAGATACATACCTGCATTCCATATTCAATCGATATGGTACGAGAAGTGGATTCACCAAATGATATCTTTGAAATCCAATACCCAATGGCAAATGCAGCAGCATGTAGGAGAGCTACTGGGAGAATGAGTTGTGCACCTTGAGATTTTAAGACCTCAGAAACTTGCCCAATCTTGAAAAAAGCAATTAAAAATTATTAAGTACAGATAAAGCAACTATCACTAAATTCAGAAATGAAATGGTATAGTCATCACTCGTTTCACTAGTTTCAGAACTTACAGGACTTGCACAAAGTAAGGTAGTCAGAATTACTCCAATTAAGGGTGTCACGGAGATAATTTTCGAGGTGAATTTTGGGAAGAACTCATTTGACAACACTGGCACATAGAGCAGAAGTTAGAGTTGAATTGAATTGTTTATATGCAGATGAATAACAGATTGTTATTAGCTATTATCAGGTTTAGACCTATGGCAAATCTCTATTCATATGACTCTAATGAATGTAAAACTCAACTAATTACCTCCCACAACAGTTGGTACTAACACAACTTGAAAAGTGCTGATAGCTAACCCCTGCAAAGATGATGTGAAAAGATGTCAGAACAAGTAGATTCAATGCATTAGTTTCTTCATGCTTATCACTCTCATGCTACACAGGATTGTATATTAAAGGAATTACTGAGCATCATCCAACTTACTGCAGCATCAACTGGAACAAGCTGACCAGCAAGAAGCTTAGTTAGAAGTGGAGTCATGACTATAGCTCCAATAGTTGAACACCTACAGAAATTTAGCAAAAGATTCATGAACCTTGAACAACATTAAATGCACAAAAAAAAAAAAAAGAATTATGTCCACTGCTAATAATAAACTTTCAGTGAAGCCACAATCACTTTTACCGGATAAGCATTAAATGAAAGTTAGTTGGCCACAGTGGTGAGCTCAAGTTAGACCAAACAAAATACAGAAATTTTTGTAACCAGATCCCATATTACTCAAAGACTCGTTGTGTAGATTCTCCACTCTTTGAATTTTAAAAATAAAAGAGAATAGAGAGAAATTCCTTCCCAGCCTACAATTTTCAATTTCATGTTCATTAGCACAGAGAACAGAGTTCTTTTCTTCTGTCACCAAGTTGACAAGTAATAATCATGCAAACAAAAGTGATGTGATTACTTGACTACCTTAAGCACATAATACATGTTTGATTTTCCAATGTACAGTGTCTTAAGATACAAAGACAATTCCTATTTTAAGTTTATTTGTTGATAAAACTCCACACAATCTCGTCTTACCCAACACGTGAAATTCGCTCAACGAATTCCCTCTTCCCACTGTTTCATTGCCAGCAAGCGAATGCACAAGCACAAACATGAGATGTGCACACCCTTGCACGATTGCAGGATGCATAAATAATTGCACTACAAATCTAGAGAAATTTACAAAATGCTTTTACTACCCAAATATAGAAAATTCAAACCTCAATCTGACCAAGAAAACAAATTTCCCACTTTTTCTCAAACATTATTGGCTGATAGATATGTGTCAAGGCTTGAACAATATTACGTTATTTACGTGCACAAGCATGTGCTTGAGACCTTTCACATGTCAAAAGACCAGGATTTTTGCTTGTCTTAACACAAGAAGGTTCAAATGCACGGATTGTCCTACCTAATTAATGCCTACTCTCAATTAAAGTATAAGAATATTGAACAGCAGCAAATATCACCCAGAGACTTCTCAATCCAAAAACAGGATTTAAAAGCATGAACGGAATTGGAACATACGTTGTCATAAGAACAGAAAGGGCTACATTTCCCTTGGATATATAGGTAGCAACATTTGAAGCCTGACCACCAGGGCAGCATGAGACCAAAATAAGACCAGTTGCAAGGGGTGCAGAAAGTTTTAGTATCTGAAATGGAAGAGAAACGTGTTACCAATATAATTCAACCAGCATTAGTATATATCTCATCAACAAGCATGAAATAAGATATCTTTGCTTAAGAAATTTAAGCCAACTTACCATTGCAATTGCGAAGCCTAACATGGGTTTGATTAAATATTGAGCAAGAAATCCTACACCAACCTGCAAAAATAATTCATACACAATATTAATCAATGTAAACAAATAAAAAGACATTGTCTTGCTCTAATAACAGTCTATTTTGCATCTGACTGATTTGCATCTTACAGTCCATGGATTTCGCAAACATCGTCTGAAATCTTCAAAGGTCAATGTCAATCCCATTGAAAGCATAAGAAAACCCAGACCAACGGTGAAAAGGTCTGTCTCCAACCACGTTACCTGTAAAAAGAACTCAATAACCAACTAGTTACGCAACAATTTGCTTGTAACTAAGGCAAAGAACACAAAGAGACCATCAATTTACCGCAGCTGGCTTGTAGATGCCAATAATGGTGCCCAATATAACCTGTCCGTAAAAAATAAAGTGCAAAAATACACAACTGAATGTGTCATTTAGAAAGACGGCAGGAATTTCATTAAGCTCTAGCAAAATAAAAGACATACCCACACAGGAAAAAGAGTTGTCAAAGTTTCAATTATTCTCTCATACTGGCTCATACCACTGGAAGAGTTACAGGGAACATCTCCAGATACGTTAGTTGCTGCTTTGCACAAAACTTGGGGGCTCCTAAAAATAGCACGGATATCATTAATCTTGCATGTTGATAATGTAAAAACGTGAGATTATGCACAAAACGGAAAATGGTTTTACAACAACTAACAATGCCTGGAAAAAGAAACCCAACCAGCATATGTTTGATTCAAAGTGAGTTCTAGTAGCACCATTTTCATGTAATTCACAGCAGAGGGAGACAAGATGGATATAACATGACGAGTAACTGACATTATGTAATAGTCAAAAATGCTTATTATCTGGTTGGAAACCATACACCGTCAAAGATAAAACAGAAGGCAATAATAAGACTGCACCTGTTTACTCTACAAAAATAAGTTCTACTTGTTCTATGACAGAGGTCAAGGATCAAGGCATGTTGAGTATCAAATGGAGAAACAGAATGCACAAGCATTTCTTGAACACAATTGTAAATCCTTCTGATCAATCTTGGTTGTAAATACTTATAATCTTGTAAGGTATTTTCTTGTGTTTGATGATCTTGTGGAGAAGTTTCACTTGATTCAATTGTTCCATCATGATTATTTGTATCCCTTTGCTGCTTGTGATGCTCCACCTCAAATTGAACAGAATCCTTCTGATCAATCTTGGTTGTAGGTATAGATTCTGCATTCATAAGAGCCTGTTCATTGAATACAACATCTCTACAGATGATGCATTTAGAGGGTTTGCCATCTGGACACCATATTTTGTATCCCTTGACCCCATCAGGATAGCCAACAAACACTCCCTTGATGGCCCTTGCATCCAGCTTTCCTTGCTTCACATATGCATAAGCTGGACAAGCAAATACCTTTAAGTTTTCATAATTTGCAGGGGTTCCTCTCCAGATTTCTTCTGGTGTTTTAAAGTTGATTGCTGTGGAAGAACTCTATTAACCAGATAGCATGCAGTTGATACTGCCTCTGCTTAGAAGCTTTTGGGTAGTTTTGAATTGATTAACACACACCTGACCTTATCAATTAAGGTCCTATTCATCCTCTCTGCTAGTCCATTTTGCTGAGTATTCACAACTGTTTTGTGTCTAGCTATGCCATTCTTCCTACAATACTCTTGAAAAGCATTGCTACAAAATTCCAGCCATTGTCAGTTCTTAGTCTCTTTACTTTCTTACCAGTCTGATTCTCAACTAAAGTTTTCCATTCTTTAAACTTCTCCAAGGCTTGATCCTTTGACTTAAGGATAGACACCCATACCTTTCTTGAGAAGTCATCAATTAAGGTCATGAAGTATTTTCCTTGGCTGAGTGAGGGGACTTGAGCTGGCTCCCAAAGATCAGAGTGTATATAGTCAAGAGTTCCCTTAGTTTTATGTAGGACCTTATAAAACTTGACTCTACAAGCTTTGCCAAACACACAGTTCTCACAAAATTTCAAGTCTCTGATCTTGGCATTCCCAAGTAACCCCTGTTTACTCAGCTCTTTCATGCCTCTTTCACTCATGTGTCCTAATCTCAAATGCCAAAGCTTTGTTTCATCAATATTTAACTCAGTTGAGACAGCAGACATGCCATTTACAGTAAAACCTTGAAGCACATACACTCCATTTTGTTTGATTCCTTTCATTATTGCCATAGAACCTTTGGTTATGTTTAGGTTTCCCTTTTCTGCTCTAAGGCTACAGCATAAAGTGTCCAACATACCCAAAGACACCAGATTCTTTTTAAGATCTGGTACATGTCTTACATGTTGTAAGGTTCTAATGATGCCATCATGCATCTTAATCCTTACATCACCTATTCCCACTACTGAACATGCTGTGTTATTACCCATTAACACCTTTCTTCCATTAATTTCATGATAAGTAGTGAAGGAATCTTTAAAAGGACACATGTGAAAGGAGCAACCTGAATCAAGGACCCACTGACCTTCTGTGTTGCTTTCTGATGCAATGAGAAGATTAGCACTTTCGTAGCCCCCATCTGACGAATCTGTGTCTGGTGTTGATTTTGTTGCCATAGCAGAATTTCCTTGCCTTTCTTGAGATCCTTTGCCCTTGTTCTTCCTCTCAGGGCAGTCCCTTTTAAAATGCCCTTCTTTATTACACTGATAACATCTTTTCTTCTTTGTTTTGGACTTTAATCGACTAGTGTTGTTCTTCTTCGTATCTTTCTTTTCACCTCTACCTCTAGCTGTCAGTCGACCATTGTTTGAATCCTTTGCCTCTGCTTTCTGCAATTCCTTAGCATTCAAAGCTGCCTTGACATCTTCCATAGAGAGTGTTTCCCTGCCAAACAGAAGAGTATCTACAAAGTGCTCATAAGAATTAGGAAGGGAACTCAATAGCATCAATGCTTGGTCTTCATCATCAATCTTTATGTCTATATTTTCAAGATCAGAAACGACCTTGTTAAAGTTTTCAAGATGATCCTGCATTGAAATTCCTGGTTGCATACTGAAATTATACAATTGTCACTTTCTATACAACCTGTTTGCAAGGGATCTTGTCATAAACCAGCTTTTAAGTTTTAGCCACAAAGAGGCTGCCGTATCTTGCTTTGCAACTTCCCTCAAAACTCCATCACCAAGACTCAAAATTATAGCACTATGTGCTCTTCTCAATATATCTTTCTTTTCCTCATCAGTCAAGGATGCAGATAAGTTCTTCTTACCTTCTAGGGCTTCTTCAAGCCCTTGATGCGCTAAAAGAGCTCTCATCTTTACTTCCCAGAGATCAAAGTCTGATTCTGCAGTGAATTTCTTTATATCAAACTTTGTGGATGCCATAGCTTCTCCAAGAACCTTCAAAAACCTTGCTCTGATACCAGTCTGTCGAGTATCAAATGGAGAAACAGAATGCACCGCGTTTCTCGAACACAATCGAACTCAAACGCAGAAGAAAAACACAGAAACCATCACACAAACAATGAAAAAACACAGAATTACGTGGTTCGGCTAGATGCCTACAACCACGGCAGCAAACACTCAAGGAAGAACTTTGTTAATCGAACAAAGATTACCAGTACACAGACGAGGCTCTCAGCTTTTTAAAGAACCCAAGAACCCACAAATTGATCGCAAAAATCTCTAGAAAATCATCTCTCTAAATGACCCACTCATCAGCCAAAATCTATACAATTTCCAGAACCTAACTGTCTGGCAAAACGAATTTTGTCCACGTCATTTAAAATTGCTGAGTACACCCCAATGCGTTTCTGAGAACACTTCACAACAAGGCATTATGCTCGTTGACCTCCCCCAGTACTACAAATACATCACGATGATCAGGCAAGTGATTTCAACAGAAAATGAATGCTCAAACTCCTAAGCAAACAAAAACTCATTTAAACCAAAAATACTACAATCAAAACACTCGGTGTCGGAAGATACCTGGAATTTTGAATGATTGAGGGAGGAGGGCCTGCAAGAGCAGCAATGTGATTTCGAGGCTTGTTCTCGATAGCCAAACTCTTTTCGTTCTCAGGCACTGAAGACCCACCTCTTAGATCTGAGCAATTAAATAACAAGAAATAGAAGCGAAAACTGATGTGAACTTGCGCTCAAAGCATAATCGAAGACACTCTAGACAAAAGATACAGCAAGAAGGAAGGCCAAAAAAACAAGATTCCAAGCAAACAAACACAGCTTAGAAAGCCAAAAGCATAAACAAGCAGAAATCAAACATACCCACATGAGCTTGCAAACTCCTAATCAAAATTGGAGAGCCTGACGCTCTACATATAGCGTCAGGAGTATGTAATCTAGTAAAATCTTTAACAACAAATCTAGTAGTCATGGAGGCCATCAGGAAAACTAGAGAAAGCTTGCTTAAAGTAGACAACTACTTAGTGTGAGATTAAATGGAAAACGGACAACGTCAAGTGATATTCAAGATGTTACAAGTTGGCTCCAAAACCACCGGTGTTTGATTTTGTTTGGATATTTCGTGGGTCGTGGAAACCGATGAACCAGACCAACGGATGGCTCATCCCCGATGTTTTATTTACTCCGTAAGATTCTTACTGTCACGCGAGTCTACTGTTGCTTTGTCGCTTCTAGTTTCTTTAATTTAAGTGAGCTCCAATGCCTTCTGGGATGTTCATGGACGCAACTGTAAAACAAAGCAGGATGTACAATAAGTTTCTGATGACATTCATATAACCACCACCATTGATTCCAATTAAATACCAGGCGTCTCTTATGGAATAAAGATTGCAGCAAAACTTTAGGTCTTTCTGCAGCCTGAAAATTAAACAAAAAAAAGAAAAAGTACAAAGTTTCTTCTACTATTAACCAACTTTTTTTTTATACATAACATGTGAGACAATCAGTTCTTCTGGGCTATAGCCGAAAGAAGTCGAGCACTTCTGTTCATCATGGGCCCTAAAATGGCCTTGCCTGCTTCATTGTTGTATGGGATAAACAACTGGATGAGGCCTTTGTTTTGCTTTTTCCCTTCTAGATGCTAAATGGACTCGATTAACATTATGTGCTTGAGATCAGAGTTACAGGCAAAATTAGTAAGTTTCATGTTTCAAATTAACAAATATTTTACACCATAGATTTTAAATGTTGAATATTCGCACCAATATGCACAAGAAGGGCGACCGTACCATAGAAATTATAATCAATCAAAAACCCCGTACGGAATTCGAATCTTTGCACTATAGTCCATTGCTGCCTTCTACAGGTTTTTAAAGTTGCTTGTCAGTTTAATATTGATGCCAAGCTCAACTTGTACTGATGATTTAGAAAACTCTGATTTTCATCAGTCCACTAGATATCAGTTTGGCCATTTTGGCCATTTTAAACCGCACATGATTTCTGTAGAGCCCTCGTCTTCCTGATCAGGAAGTTTCTACTGAATGGAAATATATACCATACATCAAACAGCAAATTAAGAAGAAAAAAGGATTAGGATAATTATATAGCAATAAATTTAGTAGTTCTGCAGTTCTCCATTAAGAACTGCATATATGATGTCTGCAAATCATGAAGTCTTTTTGTCGACAAATGATAGGCTACATTATTGCCACTTTACGGGAAATATAAATGGCCAAAGGATTTTGAAGTCACTGAGCAATATTGGCTCTTTTCCCTGAATTATCCTCCATTGTTTGATTCTGCAGCCACAAATATATGCATGGCTGCTCTGCTCCTGGCCCGCCCCCTTCAACTTCAATTATTCTATTGTTTTTCCACCTAGTGAATGTTTTCATATCATCTTTGTAAAGCTCTTTTGTAATTCTATTCTTTTAATACATTTCCTCAATCGTGCTGTCTTTTCACCTTTCCTCGATCATTTGCATGGAAGTCCGTTCATGAACTTACTCTCTCAAATAATGGTTGTAAACTATATGACACTTACTCCAACCTTTTTATCACAGCCATGATAGTACACTATGGTATACATAGAGATTGCTGTTTGTTCTGTTCCGTTTTTTGCCTAGTATGTATGCATACGGCACACAGAAAATTAAGTATCTTCTTGTCGGTGAAACTTGAGGGGGATTCGAATCTCGTCATGCAAGATACTACCAAAGAATGTTCTAGTTAGATGAAGAGATGCAGCTTGAATGCCTGTTTTCTATTAACTTTTCTAATGAAAATGCATACAGCCTATTCCGTACAACTAGAGAGATTAAAAAAAAAGAAAGAAAGAAAAAAGGTAATCTTGTACAAGAAACCCTGAGAGAAGAAATCATTTAAAGGCCCTGAATGTTTTTGTTTCTGCCAGGACGAAACCCTAAATTCGAACGTGTGTCTTGGACTGGACTTGAATACTGAGCGTTTGGTTTCATTGCCAAAGCTTCGGTGGGCTTGTTGCTATCTTCAACTTTAATTGATTCTTTTCTGAGACTTGACATGAAATGAGAGGGTAATGCACTTGGGATAAAGAAAACGAAGACAATGATACTATTGGAAACCCCTTTTTCTTTTGATATATGTTTTCTATGAAATTTGGTATCTTCGGTATTGACCCCATAGAAAAAGTCCCGTCCAACTTTTGTTTCTTGTACTCCTGCCTGTGATTAAGGCAAAGCTAAGAGCTTTATTTTTGTGGTTGACAATGTGGATTGATTGATGTGAGTCAGGTCAGGTTTCTGTTGTGTTTTCCGAGGTTTTGCTTTTGTGGCGGTGCCTTGCGTTTTGTTTTTCTCGTGGGAACATGTACCTACGAGAAAGTTTTAGGCGCACGGACTTATTACGACGGTAAAAATAATATAATAAATTTATTTAATTAAAAAATTATTTATTAATTATAAATTAAAAATTAAAAATAAAATTTACTTTAATTAATATAATAAAAATTTATAAAAATTAATTCTATTTTTATACTTTTTTTATTAATTTAATAATTTTT
>CP135561.1:2507926-2618378 GCA_032401905.1 Swietenia macrophylla | reverse complement strand
TACAAGCTATTAGATCTTTTTGGATCTCTGCATGCCTAATTGGTCCATGGACCACTTCTTTTGACAAAGCAAGACTACCATAATTGTGACCTAAGTTTGTGGTCATGGCTACCCAATACTTATAAATGTTAAAACGGCAGAAAGGAAGGTTCTTACTTCATTGCTCCACGTTGTTATTATTTTCTCTTTATATGTTTGAGAAGAGAGAGTGATCATGTTCCTATTTGCACAGCCAATAAGATCCAGTTTAAAAGAGCTGAGATTATTAATGTGGGAACCTAGAATTCAACCGTTCTTTCATTTTGATTGGCAGTGAATGTTAATTGTTCAATTATTTGAAAAGCTAACTGCCCACCAACTTTCATATTTTGGGACAATTTCAAAATAATTGTTGCCTACATTAGTGGTTGCTCTCTTTTGAAATTTATCGAGATCAAATTAGAGTTCATAAAAATTAATTAAATTTATTGGGTTCAAATTAGAGTTTAATATCAATTGATTAAAGAAAAGTCTATAAATTTATACGAGAATAATCCTTTATTTTACCTCATAGATTAATTTTATAGTTGGATATTTGTTTAACTTAATGGACTAAATTTAACCTAAAAATCAATTTTATTTCCTTATAAGTGGCTCACCTTGTGAAATGGTTAAGGGATCTTCAAACCAGTTTAGCATCTTCCCATGAGCACAAAATCATGTTAGGCCACATTAAATTCCTATTCTTCCATTAAAACTATGGAGTACTTGATATCTCTAAGGAAATGCAAACTTATAATCTAATTCTTTAAATGGGTAACCAAATGATTTAACTAGTTCAATAACATTATTGCCACGATACTAGATGGGTTTGTTCTTCTTTTACAACCACCTTCTCCTATTTTGCAATAATGGGTTGCTTGTTTGTAAATCTTTCAACCAATTGAAGATGAGACTTGAAGTGAAGTTTCTGATAGAATGTAGAACAGATTGATTGATTCCAAATCATATACAAGAAAACACACGATTTGGTAGTAATGTGGTTGGTAATAGACAGGCATAATCACAAGGTGTCTATCCCCATTTGAATTTGTTAAGCTCTTGTCTGATGAATGATTGGGTTTGGACCTGAAATTTCATGGTTTCATTCACAAAATTAATGAATAATAATACATGATGCATGCCTTATGGAAGCATCATCATAACATAAGAAGAGCTTCCAGTTAGTGACACAACTCTGCTTGGACTGGGTCCGACATGATAGATGCCGGCCTAACAACTTTCTAATCACAGCCTTTTCAGCTCAGGAAAGGAATAGAACAGTGGGTTGGTCACTCTCCAGCTAAGCTTTTGCCACTTCCAGCCTCTGTTAAATTGCCATGTGTCATCAAGATTCAATAGCCCCTAAATTTGCTTAACCAAACCCCATGCTTTTACCAGTCAAACCTCCAATTTTGCAACTGTAATAAACTCTGTCTCTTTCCAAGATTTTACATCAATCCAACGGTTTAGACCTCAACTGCCTGAAGCTGAAATACAACACTTATCAGGTGAACTGGGACCGTCTGATTGTCTACCCCCCTTGATACAGTTGCAAGAGTCAGCGTTTTTGCGCGGGGCCGTTTTACGTCCGTGTTGTCTTCCTTAAAATTTCAATCCCACGCTCCAATAGAATACGCGGTAAGGGACCCAATCTCCATCACTCATCACACATTTACTCTCATGTTGCATGCACGGACAATCGAAGGAAGCAGGTGTAGCTGTACATCGATTTCGACAGTCTTCCACGCGCTTGAACCGCTCGTGGATTATTGGAAAATACGTTGTTTTATGAAATTTACTACAACATAAAAATAAGAAAAACAAAAACGTTTCCCCTGATGCCAGCTAGACTGGTTCTGTTTCTCACTGAGCTTTATTTTCACCTTTTGTGAGCCTCGGGTGCTTGTTACTGTCTCCGTTACAATACAAGACCTCCCTCTTTCTCAATCCTCATTCCACCACAAAAACTACTTTCGTTCTTTCTTTCTCACATGGGGTCTCCCCGGAAAACCGGTTTTTTGGGTTTTGTACGGAATGTTTTTCACGAACCACCCATCAAAATTGCCGTGTAAAATCCTGACAGCCTGCCGCATTCTTTTTATTCTTTGTTTCGATTAGGGAACTCGTTTCAAAATGGGAGTGTTTTTGGATTCAGGGTGTGTAATTGTATCTTTCTTCTGTTTTCTGTTAGTGATTGGGGGTGGGCGAATTGTCAATTCGGAGCCGACTCAAGACAAACAAGCTCTCCTTGCGTTTCTCTCTCGAACCCCACACGCGAATCGCGTGCAATGGAACGCCTCCGACTCAGCCTGCAACTGGTTTGGAGTCGAGTGCGATGTGAACCGTTCATTTGTCTACAGTCTTCGTCTGCCGGGCGTTGGGCTTGTGGGTCCGATTCCGCCCAACACGATAGGCAAACTGAGTCAGCTCCGAGTTCTTAGTCTCCGCTCAAATCGCCTCTCCGGGGAGATCCCCTCCGATTTCTCCAATCTAACCTTTCTCCGCAGTCTCTACTTACAAGGCAACCTGTTATCCGGTGAGTTTCCGGCGAGTGTGCCTCGGATGGCTCGGTTAACTCGGCTCGATCTCTCGTCCAACAATTTTAGTGGAAAAATCCCGTTCGATATCAATAATTTGACCCACTTAACAGGTATTTTCTTGGAGAACAATAAGTTCTCAGGTAATCTTCCCAGCATCAACTCGGGCAATTTGGTAGACTTCAATGTGTCAAACAACAATATTAAGGGTTCAATCCCTTCATCTCTAGCAAAATTCCCTGCATCAGCATTCACTGGTAACTTGGATCTATGTGGTGGCCCATTGCCACCGTGCAAGCCATATTTTCCGTCGCCAGCTCCATCACCCTCTATAACACCACCAGTGATCCCAGGACATAAGAAATCAAAAAAACTGTCAACGGCCGCCATTGTTGGAATTGCCGTTGGTGCTGCAGTTTTTGCTATTCTTTTATTGCTAGTTCTCTTACTTTGTCTTAAAAAACGACGACGTCACCAGCCAGGGAAGACACCGAAACCACCCACTGCAGCGGCGACGACACGTGCCGTGGCAACAGAAGCGGGAACTTCTTCATCGAAAGATGATATCACAGGAGGGTCAGCTGAGGCCGAGAGGAACAAGCTTGTGTTCTTTGAAGGAGGGATTTACAGCTTTGATTTGGAGGATTTATTAAGGGCTTCGGCGGAGGTTTTAGGAAAGGGAAGCGTGGGGACGAGTTACAAGGCGGTGCTTGAAGAAGGCACGACTGTAGTGGTGAAGAGACTGAAAGAAGTTGCTGTAAGTAAAAGAGAGTTCGAGACCCAAATGGATGTTTTGGGGAAGATTAAGCACAATAATGTAGTTCCTTTGAGGGCTTTCTACTATTCAAAAGATGAGAAGTTGCTTGTTTTTGATTTCATGCCTGCTGGTAGCTTATCTGCTCTTCTTCACGGTACGCCATGGCTTCCGATTGTCTTACTATCATTTTTACAGTTATCTTTTTGTTCGTTTTGACGTTACTGTTCTTGCTTTTGACGGTCGTAACTCCATGCATGTGTTGTTTTCATAACCAGCTGACCTAACCATGCACCATGTTTCTTTTATCTAATTTTGCACTTTTGACTCTAATAGAGTTCCAGCTGTTGCAGTCATGGAAATTCTATGATTTTCATTTTCTTTAATAATTTATTTGGGGGAGTAACTGGTACGATCATATAATAATAAGCTTAGATTATTTTAAGTTTTGTGGGTATCTCATGTTAGGGAAATTTCTTCAGACCATAGATCTATTCAGGGAGAGATTCATAATTTTCTGACCAGCGGAGGATGAGGGCGGTCATAATCCTCTGCTGGGTTCCTGCTTCCGTGCAAACATTATTAGTCTCTGAACTACGCACGTGTAGCACGTATAGGATATCGTTTTCTTCTAATTACACGTTTGCCACCAACATGTCCTCACAATCTTTTATCTTATGATCAACAATGGCGCCACCTACATCTTCGTCATCATTTTAATAATCTATGGATTGCTTTAAGTCTTCCCTGTTACTTTTGTTCAAGTGTTAATCTGTTTAATTAAAGCACATTTCCCCTGTCTAATTATGCTTTATGGTATCTTAACCCTTCGCACGCTTGCTGATAACCCACTTCACTGCAATCATTTTGGGTAAAAGTGACATGGACCTGACAACCGGAATTTGCGGTAATTCGTTTTACAGGAAGCAGAGGCTCCGGCCGCACGCCACTTGACTGGGACAACCGGATGAGAATAGCCCTAAGTACGGCAAGGGGCTTGGCACACCTTCATGTGTCAGGAAAAGTAGTACATGGTAACATAAAATCCTCCAACATCCTGCTTCGACCCGACCATGATGCTTGTATTTCGGACTTTGGACTCAACCTGCTCTTTGGCACTACAACCCCACCTAACCGGGTTGCGGGTTATCGTGCTCCAGAAGTAGTGGAGACCCGCAAGGTCACTTTCAAATCCGACGTGTACAGTTTCGGTGTATTGTTATTAGAGTTATTAACTGGGAAAGCACCTAATCAAGCGTCTTTGGGCGAGGAAGGGATTGATTTACCCAGGTGGGTCCAGTCCGTCGTCCGTGAAGAATGGACGGCTGAGGTTTTTGACGTGGAGTTGATGAGATATCATAACATTGAAGAGGAAATGGTTCAATTGCTACAAATTGCCATGACCTGTGTATCAACCGTACCTGATCAAAGACCGGCCATGCAAGAGGTGGTACGCATGATTGAAGATATGAACAGAGGTGAAACCGACGATGGTTTACGTCAATCATCCGATGATCCTTCCAAAGGATCGGACGGTCATACCCCTCCCCCTGAATCACGGACGCCACCTAGATCCGTCAGACCTTAGAAAAAAAAAAAATTTACTCGCGGGAGTTGGGAAAAATCATAAAAAGTGTCGCAAAGACCGATGTTGCGGGGAGTGGCGCGCCTAGTCGCAAACTGTCCTGCGCGCTGTGCGTAAGTAACAGTGTCGGAGTGCGCAGCTGATTGGGGAACCAAGGTGGCCCCCATTGTGTTTTCTGTTTTTAATTTTTTCAATTTTTATTTTTATTTTGCCATGATTTTTACAGGTAGGAGGGGGATTTGAATTGTTGTGCAGGGTGAAGTCAAGTGGGGAGTTCCATGAACTGAATGGAATTGACCCATTGATGGGTTTAGTTGGGATTTTCATTTATAATTCTTTCTTCTTGGTTAGCAGTCTCTGTATTCTGTCCCTTTACACATGGCTTTTCTCCTTTTTCATGCATAATTTTTGTTAGTTGTTTATCCTTTCTCTTGCATGCAGCCAAATGCCATTAAAAATAATCTAAGAATTCCAACCACATGTTTTCTTCCCGTGTGCTGCCGAAATCATTTTGTTTTATTCTTCTTATAATTTATTTTTATTGATAGATAATTAGGTTAAGGGCAGCCAGAGCGTTGAAATGGCACGAGATTGCATGATCGTATGACCAAATCTACTAACCACGGAGGCGGTAATTTATTGTCCAACCGAGTTTATGATTTTGTAACAGCTCGCTCGGTCCCATCGCTTCTTTTAAAAATCAAAAGCTGACCCGGCCGGAATCTGCGGTGAGTTGTTGTGCCGGATGGGGCCAGCCGGGGTGGGGTTGACAACTTATGCAAGTTTGACACGTGGTTGAAACAAAAGTCTATGATTAAAGAGGGGTAGGTGGGGGATTTTGGTGGAAGGTTTGTCCGTTTATGGAGCCCGTGAAAGCAAGAAGCAGGGATGGGGAAAGGGCAAGGCCGGCGTGACTCCTTCTTCTCTCTGACACGCAGAGACCAGCAGAGCAGAGCGTTGTCTTTTGACCCAGACTCCGTCAGCCGTTGATTCACGCGACCCCGCCCCATTCCTTTCTAAATTATATTTGGGCTCCCTTTCGTCATTTCCCTATTTAAGCATGCATAAGATAGTGCAAGCGAAAGACCCGGACAATTCCAAGTAGAAATGGCCCACTCATCGTCCTCCTGTCTTTAGTATCCGATTCGAAAGTGCGGACAATGCGCCACTGCCTTGTCCTTCACTTGTTTTGCTAACATGCGCTCCTCACCTCGCCACTGGCCATCTGCCACGTGGTTACTCTCACAGTCAACTCAGTCACGTTTGGGCTTACCACACTTTCGTGCTTTGGTGCACCGAAAGCGGGCGCTCCCAACGCTTTTGGTCGGACTCAAAATATCAACTGTATTTGCTTTGCCTTGGGCCTTTGGTTTGGTTTGTTTTTTCTGCACTTTCTTGTCTCCTTGCAATCTTTTGACCATAAAAATCTCGATTACCAGCAACTTAATCCTATTAGCACTGCCCCTTAAATCACTTTCAAGCCAGGAGTTTAGACAGACATAGACAATATAACTAACTGCTAAACTTTGGTTCAAGTTCTTAATGATAACTACACGCTCAAGCTCAATCTGTGAACATGCCTACCATTGTCAATTTGCCATCAATAATAAACCATGCATGATTTCGGATTTTGGGACATATCAACTACCATTGATGCTAGGGTGTATAACACACCACAGGCATGGCCCATGCTGTTAATGAATGAATCTTTGCATTGCCATTCACATCAAAACTTTGGATGCAAGGGAGAAGCAACAGAAACAGCGGAGCACCATAATAATGATGAAGGGGTGAGAGGGAAGAAAAGGATTCAAAGAATGATTACTAATACTGAAAAAGCTGAGGATGTTACTCATTGGCAGCTTATGTAAATTATTAGTTTGGTCATTAAAGCAGATAAGCTCTTTCTCTTTTCACTAATCAAAGGTAAAGTATGGCATTGGATGCTTGCAGTAACAGGGTAATTTTTTTTTTTACACAATCCTGCAGCCCACTTACAGTTCACCTAATTTTACACTCAATTGTTTTCTCCTGTGATGAGTGGAAACTTGATCATGTCATACACAGTTGACTCGAGCCCTTTCTTCCCCATGCAGTTTTCCTAAATTTCAGCCAGAAAAATTTCATACCATTCATAGGTTTTACCACAAGGAAAGAATATCAATGACTTTTATCGGATTTTACCTTATTCCTCTGTGTGGTTTCAATATTTAAATCCGTATTAGGTCTTTGGTGGGTTTGAAATATAATCCACTCAAATTGTTAATGTGTTTATTGAGGCAAAACCTTCATATTTGAAGAACGAAGAGTGATCCCCAAGCCATTGTGTTATGGTCTTCAATGCAAATCAAACAAACAGAGAAAAGGGGGGTATAGGCAAATGAGATGTGACCTGATGATATATTGTTGATCACAAACTTTTGAGTGAAAATAAAGACACAATGTTTCTTGCCTTCTAAGTCTATTCTTGAATATGTAGCAATGAACATGAGTTCTCTAGTTGGAGATGCACATAGTTTTGGCAGAGAAAGGCAGAGCCAAAAGACAAACTATTTGGAAGTGGCTTTTTCTGATAGGAACTGTCCAATATCATAATCATAAAAAATTGGACTTAAATTTCAAAGCCATATTCCTTGTCACTTGGATAGTTAAGATGAAAGAAACATTTTTACCTTGTCAAAAACCTTATTCAATGACGTCGACTAATGTTAGGTTAAAGCATCCAACCAATTTATTACTATTTTGCTTGTACTTAATTTTGAAACTACGAACCATCAAAATGTTTGATCAATGCCTTCTTTTATTTGACAGTTAATAGTTTCATTGTACTGCAGCCGCGAGCTAAAACCCTTAGCAAATGAATCCAAAAAATATCCCTAAATTCTTTTAGTTGAGGTTATCCTTCAAACTTCACATCAAAAGCAAGATACTGGATTAAGAAATAGATTGGTTTAAGTTGGGACTAATCTTTGTTAGCACGCGTTTGATAGTCATTGACAAAAGTAGATTTTATAAAGTATTTGTGTGGAATATATGCAACTTCTCTTTACTGGATACTCACAATCTTTCTGTTCTTTACTTCGATATGAAAAAAGTGCAGCACATAGTGGTGGTATCCGAGCAAAGGCTTTTTCCACATGCTATCCCACCTTCAGGGGAGACTGCATTATCTGCATACATTGCAAAAGGAGTTATCCATGAGCTGAAGATAGCTTGCTTTATCTGCATGCAATATACCATGCCTATTCGTAAATAATATTCTTGTTTATAGAAACAGGCACTGTTAGTTTTCCAGTACCAGATGATCTCTCCAGAAAACAGTTTAAAAATTTATAGCTTTCAATGAATTTCCAAGTGCGGGTGTCAGATATGATTGAGCTGATAATATTCATTGCCCGTACGTATGGCCAAAAAGGTGCTTTATTTCATGACTTGGTAGCTTGTTACCAAAGGACATCCACACTGTCACGAAACGATTGATCCCCAACCATTCTTATAGACATTATTAGTAATTTTCCCATTTGCAAAAATGTAAAATCAAATGAGGTAAATTGAAAAAGGAATACAGAACTTTGGTTTAGATACCTGACAGTTTATTGTCACGGTTAGGCAGTGTAATCTTTGATAAAGGTAAAAAGTGTACTTTTCCAGCCTGTTACTTCTCTGCCTAAGTTCAAACAGTGATGAGACATATCCTGCATCTGACGTAAGGTGCTCTGTTAACAGCAAGCAGGCAAATCCACATTAGTTGAACAGCTATCATGTACCCTGGTGATCAAATATTCCAGTCCTGTGAAAGCAGTATAATATTTTCTTTTATTGAAAGTAGCGACGATATTGAGGATGCAAAAGCAATCCTATTTATGGGATGAAATCTTTTAGCATATCATATAAATCGTCTATAGAATAGGAATATATCTTGAAACTTCTATTTTACGTCTTTGGATGAATAGGCAATTTTGTATGTCACTCAGAGCAAAGTAGAACAGACAACAAAACAAGCAGCCAGCGGCATAACACCATTGAAAGAATAAAGAGCTGCAGTGAATTAATCGATACATTCAAACATATTGAAACATTGTTTGTCAGTTTTGTAAGACTGGAGCAGGAGTATCATTCAGAAACCACACAAAAACACAAAATATTTGCTATGCCTTCTTGGATCATGGGCAACAAAATTATAGCTGACAATATGGCAGTCAGAAAAAACAAAATGTTATTCGTCTATTCAAACTCAGGGAAAGCACATTCCAGATACATAAGGAGAGTTTCTGCTCTGTGATTCAACTACATGTCTACTGGATTGCCTTGAGTATACTCTCAATAAACTCCAAATAACTTCAAGAGGATTTCACCGTGGTCCTCTTATCCTTCGAAGTCTGTTAAATTAGATTATTCCTTCTTCTCAAAGCTTGGCAACATGGTAAAATGTTTTCATTCTTTGAGGAGAAGTTCCCCCCATTTTTTTTTGCATACCGTATTCTTTTCACATTTCACTTAGACAGTATGCCCATCTCTTCAAGCTCTCAACAACACTTCATTTTTACTTGCAAATAAAATTATGCGCTCAATAGCGGAGAAATTTGCAATGAAAATTCATGTCCATTCCCAATATATCTATTGTTGCATAAATTTCCTCAGTTTTTGGATGAGATCTGTCTCCTGCAACAAATAAATGAATTTCATCTCCATTTTGAATCCAGCTGCATCCAGGATTCTTCCTTAGGCCCTTTTCTTTCATTAGTTCTCTCAATTTTGAAACTTCATTCCACCATCCAGCAGCAGCATAGGCATTTGAGAGGGCCACATAGTTTCCTGGATTATCTGGTTCCAATTGTAACAGATGTTTCGATAAGTATTCTGCAAGGCCAATCTCCTGGTTCGCTATACAGGTGGCGAGCAGAGATCCCATTATATGTGCATGTGGATCATATGGCATTGTGAGAACAATCCTAAATGCTTCCTCCAGGTTACCACACCGAGAAAGAAGATTAACCATACATCCATAGTGCTCCATACTTGGCTTGATATTGTATTCAGAAACCATATCAACAAAAACCTCCTAACCTTCATTTACCAGGCCAGTATGGCTACATGCAAACAAGATATTAGTAAATGTCATGTTATCCGGTTTGATACCTTCCTTCTGCATATGTTTGTACAACGCCAGAGCTTCCACAGCTTGACCGTGCAACCCATAACCAGAGATCATTGCATTATAAACAGGCAATTCCTTGCTTAGAATCACATCAAACACTCTCTTTGCTTGATGCATATTTCCACATTTAGCATACAAGTCCACTAGGGAAGTAACAATTAGAGTCAGCAAGCAAATCTCATGCCTTATGGCATAGCCATGAATGGCCCTTCCATGCTGTAAAGATGCCACATCAGTGCAAGCTGAAAGTGCACAAGTAATGGTAGTGTTGCTTGGTTTAATTCCAGCTTCCTGCATTTCCTGGAAAACTATAAGTGCCTCATTTCCATAACCACTCTGAGACTGCAATTGCAAGAACATGTCCTTAGTCTCATTGACTTGTCCATTTCTAAGAAATCCTAGAATCACAGAATTCCATGACACAACATTAGGTGACACACCCTCTAATTGCATCTGATAGAACAACCTCAAGGCCTCACCACTCTGACCCAAGTCTGCATAAGCTGCCAAAAACGTATTCCACGTCACAATATTTCTGTGTGTTATGCAATCGAAAACTCGTTTTGCATCATCAATTCTCTCACATTTGGCATACATATCTAAAATGCTACTTGTAACAACAACATCAGAATTAAGGTTGTTTCTAATACAATAGCAGTGCTTTTCTTTACCAAGTTTTACATTGCTTGTATCAGCTGCTGCAGCCAATATGGATGCTAAAGTCAGACAGTCGAATCTCAGATATTTTGATCCCATCAGATGACACAAATTTAGTGCCTTCTCAACCTCCCCGTATCGCAGATAAATAGAAATGAGCAGATTCCAAGTCACTATATCTTTCTCAGCCATTCTACAAAAGACTAGCTCAGCATCCTCAATCAAACCAACTTTGGAATAGAAGTTTATTACAGAGCTACCGAAGATATTATCTAATTCCATTCCACCAATAACTGCAATGGCATGCCCTTGCTTACCCTCTTCAAGTGCGTCTAAATTGGCTGAAGCCGATAAAAGACTTGATACAGAAACTCGAGTAGGCTCAGCACCTTCCGTTCTCATATCGTAAAACAACGTGATTACTTCCTCATTTAGCCCATTTTGTACATAACCTACGATCATTGAGTTCCAGGCAACTACATTCCTCTCATTCATACCATCAAAAACCTTTCTGGCCTTCAACACATGTCCATGAGCCGCTCTCCTAAATCCAGTCCAACCCAAGGCACCACAAGCCTTCAACACGTTAGGCACAACAAAATTATCAGGCAAAACTCCATTTTCTTGCATTTTCACAAAACCCATTAAAGCCTGTTCAACTGGCCCCATTCTGCACTTTAATCCAATAATAGCAGCCCACGAAAATACATTTTTTACTCTTAGTCTACAAAACAAACTATTTGCAACATCCAAAACATCACATTTTGCATAAAAAAACAACTAACTTTGTCTCTGTATACTCGTTTCTTGCAAAGAAATCACCATGTTTGAGAATTCTAGCATGAATTTGCTGACCAGTGTCTACAGCTCGTTGTATACACATCCCTGGAGGATTTCACCATAGATTTCGGGTCCAATTTGGAGATTTTGATACTCCATTTCGGCGAGTAAATCAACAGCTTCTTGAATTTGTTTTTCTTTACACAGAGAGCCTATTTGGTGAAAGTAAGATTTGTATATAGTTTGATGACTGCTGTCATTATCACGGAGTTTTGTGGGATGGATTTGCGCTAATTTGAGAGGTTTTCTGGGTTTTGTATGAGAGAATTTTGGGTTCGGTATGGTAGTAAAAGGAAGAGAAGCCATGCATCCTGTAGAAAGTAGAAGGGCGCAAAGATAATGATGAGCATGGGCATCAGCCACATAAAGCGGGAAGGGCATTTTCGTCATTGAAATCTAACCGATTTTTCCTATTTTGGCGGTAATAATATAAACGGTTAAGCAGTAATTTTCTATGATTTATACAACTGTGATTGATTTTATTTTATTTTTTGGACCAAAAGTCTGGATGATAGGATGGATGCTAAGAGTGATTTGAGTCCATTTTTTTTTGGACCAAATGCATCCGAGCCACCCAATAGACTCAATCATTGTAAATTTGTCAAATTAAAGACCTTAGGCTCTCTTTTCTGAAAGTTCAAGGCTTTGATGGAGCAAGCAAATGCTGAAACAAAAGAGAAGAGCGAGCCCCACTAAAGCAGGAGAAACTACCCAGAAGAAGTCATATCTAAATCCAAAGTAATCCCTCAAAACCTCAGCCACTGTCTCTCCACTATCTTGCTTAGTATGCAAATCTCCATACTGAGAAATAGTCATTAGATACAAACTCCATGAAACCTGGCATATCCAAGCATATGATACAAACCAAGTCACAATTTCTTTTCAATGAATCTATTCAAAAATAGTTTCAGAAAATTACACAAAGTACAAGAGATTGACTGCAATGGTGTACGGTAAGACTAAGAAAATTGATATCACCTGTCTATTCTGCTTTTGAGCTTTTCCGAAAACTATTAATGGTTATCTGCATTCTTCAGAAACATGTCCAACAAATCTTTAATCTCTTGTAAACCAAGATTACGAAGATTGATCTCTTTAAAGCTTCCTGTAATTCCATGCAAAACACGTTTCCTTGCACACTCATAAATGGGAAGTCCGTCAAGAGCAGCCCGTTTCAGAGCTTCTTCATCATCTTAGAAGTTCTACTTACACCAGGCTAGTCTCATAAGTGGGAGACAATCAATCTAACATTGTTGCATTGGATTTTGAGGTCATTGTTTCATGTCAAGATTTAGAGTGGTCATTTTGGTTTACTATAATCTTGTACCATCTGCGTAGTCCAACGGCCAGTATAATTGCCTTCCGAGCGATAAACCTGGGTTAGACTTCCGGCAAAAGCATATTTGGAAGTTAAAATTTTATTTTATTTTTATATAAAACACAATTTATTCAATCTTGTGCAGAAAGAGAGACAGAGACTTGCAACAAAATGTTCCGAAAGTGAGAAAATATTTTAAGAAAGCAAGCTTTCATATAATCTTGACTCGAGGGCAGAATCCTTGTGCTCTTCTTCTTGCACTTCCAGGCTGCATTCCTGACGGTTACTTCTGCTGTTTGTATAATATCACAGCAAGTACAATCACAATTATTACTGTAAGGATGTTACCAAACCGGGAATATGAATCAATATCCACGTACTGATAGCCAAACTCATCATAGATGAGATCCGGTAATGTATCTCTTATGCAATCATAAAGATGTAATAGGACCCTCAAACATGTCAAGCCCAGGTAGTAGAGTTTCCTCAGAGGTTTACCTTTATTCTGCCACAAAGTGTTAGCAACAATCTGAGGAAGCAGAAATAAATCTGGAATCAAACAGAGATAACCATCTAGCTCTGTAAGCCATTGGAGTAGCTTACTTCTTGTGCGCACGTTCTCATCAGACTGAGGCACCGTTTCAGTTGCGATCATTGTGTGAATAACATGTGTAACAAGAAATCCAATGATGTGAACAGCAGAGGTAATGAGGAAAATTTTCTTCTCATTTTGTAATCGGCCTTGTTGTTCACGGCCTATCTGCCTTCTACCGGATTCAGATACTTTCTTACCAAGATTGAAAGTGAGGAGAAGTGCATATAGGGAAAGAGATTTGATGGCATAGGTAAACATGTTGAACCTTTCATATGACTTCAAATCATATGTTCTATAGCTATCTGATTGAATGGCTTTCCATTTGAAGAAAATTTCACCACGACAAATCAATGGACTGATATAATCGACAACCGGGATGTGAATCATTGTCAAAGATACATAACCAATGGGATCAACATTTTTGAGATAATGCAACTGACTTCGAGTGCAAAATATTGCCATTACCAGGATAAGCACCCTAAGTATCTCTTCAAAAGTTTTCCGAAAAATCACGTCTGGCAATTGCTTATCGTAAGAAATTGGTTTAGTCTTGAGGCTGATTGGGTTAATATACAGGAAATCCTCCTTGCTCCTTTTGCTACTGACGGAGATCTTAACCTCCGGATTTTTTAGCCACCGTGCATTTGTAGAAGGATACTCTACCTTGACTTCAAACAGACAATCCATTCCACCTTCAAGGTTCATTTCCTCTTTGATGTTCTTTTGACTAACTCGAACATCTCTGCAGCCAACCAGATACAAGTTGCCAACACTCGAGTCATATATACCCTCAAAGGAAAACGAAATGTTGTTGAAGTGTTCGCCAATAATGGTAAGAAGTCCTGAAGTTTCAATCATATCAGCATTTAAATCAACTGATTTCTCAACTTCTGGATGACTCCTACATTTACGGGGCCAGTAGGGTCCGAAAAGTGAGCCTAAAGAAAGTATCTCCAGATTCACATGAATCTTCTGTGTTTGGGACTTATAAAAAACATATGGAACAGCAGAGACACGGAGAGAGAGATCATTTGCTAGAGGAGAGAGACTGTCTTTGTCACTACCATTTGGGGACGGATACTCAAGAAATGACTTTCTCATTGAAATTCCCAGGAAGGATGTTTTACTTCTCATACGGAAAGCCTTTGCTTGAATAATCTTTGAGTACTTATAAGACCATTCTAAATTCGTGCTCTCCTGATACAGGCCCAAAAGCATAATTTCAGGTTGTGTTATCCTTCCAAACCATAGAGGAGTGTGCGATTCTGGGTTGTTGGTGCTGGTTATGGTCCCAAAGACCGGATTTCTCTGGTTAATGGAGAAAGTATGGGGAAAGTACAAGCAAATTCGCGAATTGCATCTGTCTGAAGCTGTACCAGCAATTCCGAGACAACCAACCATGCAGAGCTGCCCTTCCGAAGATCTCCACATTCCCTCTGCAGAAAGAGTCATGCCAGAAAGACCAGTTCTACCTTCTGATGTGTAACCATTTTCCCATGAATGAATTGCTCTGAACAAGGCAAACACTCTAGCAGTTTTAATCTTATTTTCATCAATTCCTGGATCACAGTGCAAGTTCTGAACTAGAAGCCCGAAGTTGTTCGATCCTCCATCTGTGGCCTTTGTCTTTCTACTGAGAACAAAAGGGCACAATTTAGTCGCATCATCATTAGAGCCAACAGATTTCCAGCTTGGTACAATTTCAAACATTACATTAGTCAAAAAATGCTGAACGGTATTGCAAAAATTATCATCTCTGAATGAAAAGATATCTTCGTCCACCAAGCTGTCTTGATACGGATATGGGCTGCAGGCTTTCGACAGAAGTTCTTCAGCCCCAAATTCATACTTTGAGTGGCGACCCAACTGAGAAGAAATATGCACTCTGTCAAAATACTTGAAGCTTGATTTATCGTGCAAGCTTTGCATTTCTCCACTGATATTTCCAGTGGTCAAACTGAAGCTTTTGCTGTATCTTAGCACAAGCATAATTTGATCATCTTGAACGAGATGAGGTTGGTTTTCAAGTTTATATCCATATCCGTCTGCAAGCTCTTCTGATTGGGTATACTGATTTGTTGTAGGTACCATTGAAGTTCCTAACGAACAAATCAGCCGCTCACCTCCATTTTCCTCAGATTCTATGTAAACACCTTCAAAAAGAATTCTCATGGAGGAAAACCCTGGATTCATGCGAAAATTTGGAGACCAGCCGGACCTGTAACCAAAAGGACTGTAATCGAAATGCTGATCTCCAGTTATGCCTATTTCCATTATCCCACTGATACCAACCATGTTTTGTGCTCGGCGAACAGGATCAACATCAACTACCCAGAAAGAAGCTAATTTTAAGAAAGCGCCAGGACCCTCATGTTTTCTCTCCATATCTCTGTCATCAAAGGGCATCAATGGTGCTCCACCAGACTCCTGGTCCCAATCCCCAGTTTCAAAGGAATGTTCCTTTTTAATCTTGCTACCCCTGTAGTCATCAGGTTCTAACTCAGATGCCGATGACAGAAGAGGTCCGCACTTCTCTTGAATCTCATCAAAGCGGTTGTAAGTGTAAACTACGGGAGCAGCAGGAGGATCATACCAATCGTCAAAATCTGTAAATGAAGTAGCAAAGGAAAAGAAGACCGACAACCATACCATCCATATTGTCCTCAAATAAATCACCAGCGCAAAGGTTCCCATTGCTGGACTTGAAAGTAGTATCCTATTCTTCTTGTCAAAAGGAATTAAATCTGTAAGACTGACCTGAAAACACTTTTCTGGGTGCTTGTTTTCTGCTTAGACGAATTATTGGAATGACCATAATCTGAATAATAAAAACGGAGAATGAATCAATGAGGATGGAGAGAACGACGAAAAAAGAAAAGGATCGATCAGTTAACGTTTCATGGTTGACTCTATCGTTGCATACAAATAAAGCAAGCGTGATCACAATGTCAAAGCCGGCTAAAGGCCTACGAAATCCCGCCTTCTTATAAAGCCCCAACCAAAGTTTATTCGTAAATATTTATTGCATGAGAGAGTCTTGGCTAATTTTCCTGATATATAATTTTTGTTGATATAATAAAATTATTTAATTAATAAAATAAAAAATATATTTATTAATATTAAATAAAAAATTAATAAAAAAATTTAATTATATAATTAATATAATAAAAAATTTATAAAATTTTTATTAATTTTTTTATTTACTATTAATCCTAATTTCACATAAAGCCCCAGCAATATTGGACATACAGTAGCCAGCAACAAGTCCTTGACATTTTTGCAGAGAAGTTAACCTTTCCTAACTTTTCATGCTGGCTGATATAAACAGAGATTCTTTGGGTCGTAAAGTCAGTATTCCATTGTTTCTTTCTTTCGGTGAAAATTATTGATTAAACTAGAATCCATGCCCGACCAGGAAACCAGAAATGAAAACCTCAATTTGCTTGATTACTTATTAGCTGTTCTTCCACATAATTAACAAGCATTAGGAAAAAATGGCCCCTAATCTTTAGTTTTCATTTATGTTATTAAGGTGCATATTATGTTTATAACAGTTGCTTTAGCAAACAAGGGAAGACAATCAATCCAAGTTTATTATAGTGGGTTTTGAGGTTCTTGGATGTAGGTGAAGAATGAGAATGGCGAATATGCATGTAATTGATGAAAGATTTTGTGTTGTATTTGCATGTGAAGTTATGAATGTTGATTATATTCAAATTGGGAGGGATTAGTGACTGACTGTACATACTCTGCTTAAGCTGGTAATTCTATGATATGAGTCAGATCAGTTCATCTAACCAAATTAATTTATTAAGATGTAAAACAGTGGTAAATAATCAGCGTTTGTAGTCCAACGGTTAGGATAATTGCCTTCCAAGCAATAGACCCGGGTTCGACTCCCGGCAAACGCACTTGCTAGAATATCTCTTTTTCTTTTAAATTTTTTCTCCCGGCAAAGCAGCTAAAACTTCCAAGAGCCAAGCAGAAGAAACTTGCAAAAGAGTAGTCCACAAGGGAGAACATTTCAAGAAAGCAAACTCTCATTTAGTTCAGACTTGGAGGCAGCATCTTCAATCTCTTCTGCCTTTACTGTCTGGTTACTTCTCTGCTGCATGTATAGTATCACAGCAAGTAAAATCACAATAACGGTTACTGCAAGGTTACCAAACTTGGAATACAGACCCAATTTGGGATAGCGGTAATGTACGTAACCAGCGTAGTTGTGATCAGGCACTGAATCTCTTACATAATCATAAACATGCAATAAGACTCTCAAACTTGTGAAGCCCAAGTAGTAGAGTTTCGTTAAAGGTTTACCTTTATTCTCCCAGAAAGTGTTAGCAACAATCTGAGGAAGCAAAAATAAATCTGGAACCCCACCAACATGAATTTCTAGCGCTGTAATCCATTGGAGCAGCATACTTCTTGTGTATGTGAACTCGTTGCAGCAGCATACTCCTTCTGTTGCATGAATTTCTTTTGTTACAAGAAATCCAAAGAGGTGAACAGCAGAAGGAATAAGGACAATTTGCTTCTCATTTGGTAATCGGCTTTGTTGTTTGTGACCCTGGCCTATTTGCCTGCCACGAGATTCCAATACTTTCTTGCCAAGATTGAAAGTGAGCAGAAGTGCACATAGAGAAAAAACCTTGATGATATAATCAAGCACTGTGACCCTTTCGTACATCTCGATATCATTTGCTTGGTGGTGGCTATAAGATTGAAGAGAGTTCCATTCGAAGGAAACTTCTCCAGTGCTGATAAGTGGACTGACATAATCTGCAGCCGGGATGTAAACCGTGACCAGAGATATAAATGCAATAGGATCAACAACCTTGTTGACATAATGCAACTGACTTAGAGTGCAAACAATTGCGGTTATCAGCATAAGCACCCGAAGTACATTCTCAAACATTTTGCGGAAAATTACGTCCGGAAATTGCATAGCGTAAGCAATTGGATCAGTCTTAAAGCTGACAGGTTTAGAATAGAGGTGGTCTTCCTTCCTCCTCTTGCTGCTAATGGAGATTCTAACCTCTGAATTTTTTAACCACCGTGCATTGCTGGGAGGGTACTCTACCTTGACTTCGAACAGACAATCCATCCCATATTCAAGGTTCTTTTCCTCTTTGATGTTAATTAGATTGATTCGAACATCTCTGCATCCAACCAGATACATCTCGCCAACAGTTGAGTCATAGACACCTTCAAACGACAGTGAGATGTTGATGAAATTTTCACCATAAATGCTGAGATGCCCTGATGTCTCAATCGTTTCAGCATTAAAATCAGATGATTGCTTTACCTCTTGACAACTCCCCTCTCTTCGAGACCAGTAGTGTCCAAAATGTGAGCCTAGAGTGAGTACCCGCAATTCCACGCTAATCCCTTGCTTCTGGACCTTGGGAAAAGCATTAGAAGCAACATAGCTATGTAGAGAGAGTTCATCTGCTAGTGGAGAAAGACTGGCAATGCCGTCACCATTTAGGGGCGGATAGACAAAAAATGATTTTCTCACTACATTTTCCAAGAGTGATAGTTTACTACCCATTTGAAAAGCCTTTGCTTGCGTAATCTTTGAGTATTTGTATGACCATTTTGACTCTGCATTCCGCTCTTACCCGCCTGATATTATCTCGTCCGGATGTGTTACCTTTTCAAACCATAGAGGAGTGTGAGATTCAGTGTTACTGATGCTGGTTATAGTCCCAAAGGCCGTACTTCTTTGGTTAATGGAGAAAGTAGGAGGGACGGGCAAGCAAATGCGTGAATTGCATCTTTCTGAAGTTGTGCCAACAATTCCGAGACAACCGACCATGCAGAGCTGCCCTTCCGAAGATCTCCACTTTCCCTCTGCAGGAAGAGTCATGCCAGAGAGACTTGTTCTACTCTGTGACGTATATCCATCTTCCCATGAATGAATAACTCTGAATAAGGCAAACACACTCGCAGTTTTGATGTTGTTTTCATCAATTCCTGGGTAACAGTGCAAGTTTTGAACTAGAAGTCTGAAGTTGTTAGATTCTTCATCAAAGGCCTTACTCTTTCTACTGAGAACAAAAGGGCCTAACTTATTGGCATCATCATTTAAGCCAAAAGATTTCCAGCTCGGTGTAATGTCAAACAATCCATTAGACACAGAATACTGAAGAGTATTACAAAAATTATCATCTTTAAACAAAATGACCTCTTCATCCACCAAGTTGTCTTGGTATGGATAAGGGCTGCAAACTTTTGACAGAAGCTCTTCGGCCCCAAAATGATACTTTGAGTGGAGACCCAACTGAGAGGATACATGGACTCTATCAAAGTACTTAAAATTTGATTTTTCACGCAAACTTCTAATTTCTCCACTGACATTACAAGTGGTCAAATTGAAAATTTTGCTGTACCTGAGAACGAGCATAATTTGATCGTCTTCAAGGAGAGGCAGCAGGTTTTCTAGTTTATATCCGTTTCTGTCGGCATGTTCGACTGAATCGGTAAACTGATTTGTTGTAGGCATCATTGAAGTACCTAACGAACAAATCAGCCGCTCACCTCCATTCTCGTCTGATTCTGTATAAAGCCCTTCAAAAATAATTGTCATGGAGGTGATTCCTGGATCCATGCTAAACTTTGGTGACCAACCAGGCCTGTAATTAAAGGGCTCATTGCTAGTTATACCTATTTCCATTATCCCGCTGACACTATCCATGTTTTTTTGGCGGCGAACAGAATCAGCATCTACGACCCTGAAAGACGCTAACTTTAAGAAAGACTCTGGACCTGCAGGCATATCTCTTTCATCAAATGGCATCAATGGTGATCCACCAGACTCCTGATCCCAATCTCCATTTACAAAGGAAAGTTCCTTTTTAATTCTGCTGCTTCTGTCATCATTCGGTTCCAACTCAGATGCCAATGACAGAACAGCACCACACTTGTCTTGAATCTCAGCAAAGCGATTGTAAGTGTGGACTATGGAAGGATCATCCCAGCTTTTAAAAGTTGTAAATGAAGAAGCAAAGCCAAATGAGACCAGCAACCGCACCATCCACAATGTCCATAAATGAAGCAGTAGAGGCAAATTTCCCATATCTGGACTTGAAAGAAGTTTCTTTCCCAGACAACTTTGTTTCTGCCACAATGAGTTTAAAAATGAAAAATGGGTATTCACAGCTTTAGCAAAATAGATAAAGCAACTATGAAATATAATTGTGGAAAATCGAAGGGGCAAAGGCACGGGAAAACAACAATGAAGCAGGAATACACAGTAAAAAAAGAAGGATAAGAAACTTCATTGAACTTATTGTTGTATTGCACAATGGATAAACAACTAAGCAAAAAGAAATTAAATTTCTATGACTGACACGCAAGCACTGTTCTCTGCTTGTTTTCTCCTTCAGAATGAAGCTGGGAATCGATAAGAATTCAGCTACTAAATTATGTTCTGACTCAATCACTGAGGTTGACTTTAACCATACTCCCAGTCACACAAACCTTGAGTTATAGAAAGGTGAAAGGAGAAGACGAAGAAGACCTTGATACCATAATCCGAATAACAGCAAACAATGAAGAACGGGCTTGAGTATTCAATATTCTTTTGACAAATACAGAAACAAAGAATAATAATAAAAAAGAAATTGGATCGCACGGCTAGCGTGGTTAACTCTATCTTCGAACCAAGTAATGCCTGATTATAAGCCAACTAAAAATTTTTCTTATTAATCTGTTGGGTTCATGATATTCCAATTGGTTTAATATAAAATTGGTAATTTACAAGTATGTTATTGTCAACTCTTATTAAGTCAAATTGGCAGCCAAGTGTTCATAGCTCTTTGCAGCAAGACATTGAACCTTGACCCAACTTGTTCATGGCCTTTAATTAACTTGTTTGCTTTCGCCTCCGCTGCAAAACTCTAATTTGGATAGACATTTCCTCTAACAATCTTCAACTGTACATCAGTTAATTGGTAAATATGGTAATGGCTTTATATCTTGGTGACTCTTGGAATGATATACATACCTGTTACTTAAAAATTGACTACTTCATATAACTGTATAATGCAATGATCAAGATAATCAGAATAGGAGAAGATAAAAAGGGCCAGATTGAGAGAAGTGAAACTGACAAGACGTCGACGACAACGAAAGCTAGCTCAGTGGAACACCCACCCCACCACCCAGGTTAAGTTGTACCCAGGAACTTACTTTGAAAAATACATATTTTAATTATGTTGCTGCTAAGTTATACTAACTAATGTTTATAGTGGTAGACTAAAGATAACAAAGGTAAAGGGAAATCAATTTTGAATATGGAAATTGTAGCTATAAATGAAAAAAGAAATGCTGCAATGCTCCTGCCTCGCACTGCAAGTGACATAACAATTACAGTGGGAATCTAAAAGGCATAAGCTAGAATGCGCTTGGTTTCACTGGGTGCCTACTTTTCAATGCTTCCAACAAAGACTGTAATGGCAAGCACGATGATTACTACTATAGCTGCAATATTGCCAACCTAGGTATAGAAAGCTGCATTCATCGTTTCAAAACCAACTTCTTGAAAGACGGTCTATGACAGGATCTCTGGTGCAATCACAAAGACGTGCAAGAAGCCTCACCAATGTAATACAGTCTGCTAAGGGAATTCACATGCTTGTGCCATAACAAGTTGGCAATAATTTGGGGAAGCAAATAGAAATTTTCAACAAGATCTACGTACACCTCTAGTTTGATCATCCAGATTCGCAGCACGGGATCATATCCATATGTACATCTATCTTTTTCGGAACTCATCAGCATGCTGGCGATGGCAGGCGAAAGCAGAAACCCGGAATTGTGAAAAATCAAGGTGACTAGGAGAACCAGCTTGTCACTGGGAACATGCTTCTTTGTTGGTCCTCGAGAATGCGGTCTGTCCCTAGATGCTGAAACCTTTTGGAAAAGCTTTGCACTAAGTAGAAACACTGCCAAAGAAAAAGTTTTTGTAGTTTTGGTTGAACTGAGCAGAAAAACAGAGAAACGTAAAATGAAGGATGAATTTTTCATTCATTCAAAACATCATCTTTTCCTGCTGCCATACTTCACAATGATATAATGCTTGATGTATATGACAGAAAATACACAAAAGTCAATACCAAATCTACCTAACATGAATGACATTTCAAAAAACTATCCTTAAAAAACTGGACTTCATTGACTTTACATACTGACTTCATTAAAATAAAGGGATAAATATATAATTTTTTGACTTAAAGTCTATAGAAAAAATCCACATCATTAACACTCCTCCTTGGAATTTTTCTTCAAGACTCCAAGCATCTCCCTTAGCATTTCGAACCTGCACTTGTAAAGACCTTTGGTCATAACATCTGCCAACTGATCTTCTGACCTGCAGTATTCAACTTGAATTTCCTTGTTAGACACAGCTTCTCTAACAGCATGGTATTTAACTTTTATATGTTTAGACTTGCCATGAAGTACAGGATTTTTAGACATAGAAATTGCAGCTTTGCTATCTATCTTGATAACAGTAGGTTCTGCATTTGAGATTTGTAAATCCTGCAATAACTTTCTCAACCATATGGCTTGGTTTGTAGCTTCTGCAGCAGCGATATACTCTGCTTCTGCTGAAGACTGAGCTACAACATCTTGCTTTCGTGACTTCCATGAAAATGCACCTGAACCAAATGTGAAAACATACCCTGATGTGCTTCTGAAATCATCAATGGATCCTGCCCAGTCACTATCTGAAAACCCAGTTAACTTCCCTTCATCAAGAGTCTTGAACCATATACCATAATCAGCAGTGCCCTTGAGATACCTCAGAATTCGTTTAGCCGTTCCCATATGAACTTGTCCTGGAACTTGCATAAAACGAGATAACAAGCTAACTGAAAACATAAGATCTGGCCTGGTTAGAGTTAAATACATCAAACTACCAACCAAGCTTCTGTATGTAGTTGGATTTATAGGATCTCCACAATCGAATTTAGATAATTTTTCATTTGGCACCAGAGGAGTAGAAACAGATTTACATCTTTCCATTTGAAACTTCTTCAACAGATTTTTTGCATACTTGGATTGCGACAGAAAAATCCCATCTTGAGAATGAGTTATTTCCATGCCTAAGAAATAGCTCATTTTACCTAGATCGGACATTTCAAACACCTTACTCATTTCTCTTTTAAACTTCATAATTGAATCTTCATTGTTGCCCGTAACTAACAAGTCATCAACATAAATTGAGACAATCAACAGTTGATCTTCTTGGTCCCTCTTGATGTACATCGTTGCTTCATTTTCACTTCTTCGGAATCCCCACTGAATAAGATAATTATCCACCTTTCGATACCAGGTTCGGGGTGCTTGTTTAAGACCATATAAAGCCTTATGAAGCTGATAAACATACTCCTTCTTACCTGCAGCAACATATCCTTGCGGTTGTTCAACATATATTTCTTCTTGCAATTCTCCATTTAGAAATGCTGACTTAACATCCATATGGTAAATCTTCCACTTAAATTGAGCAGCAAGAGCCATTAAAAATCTGATTGTATCATGCCTAGCAACTGGAGCAAATGTATCATTGAAATCAATACCAAATTGCTGAGCATATCCTTTTACGACTAACCTTGCCTTCAATTTGTTTATAGACCCATCTGAATTTAATTTAACTTTATAAATCCATTTGAGACCTATAACATTTTTATTTCTAGGCTTAGGAACCAAGCTCCATGTCAGATTTTTTTCAATCATGTTTATTTCTTCATTCATTGCCTGCACCCACTTTGCATCCTTGACAGCATCTTCATAACAATCAGGCTCTGCAGTGGCAAAGTTACATCTTTCATAAATTTCAGTCAAACTTCTGAATTTTGTTGAAACATCTTCATCACCATCATCCTCCTCATGCGTGTTCTGACCATTGCTAGTTAAACCGAAATCTTGATTTCCAGTTGTTGCCGTAGTTCCAATATTTTGACTTAAGTTTTGATCATGTTGTTGCACTTGCTCATTTTCCCAATTCCAGTATGCATTTTCATCTACGACAACATCTCTACTAATGGTTATACCTTTGGTTTTCAAATTATAAATTCTATATCCCTTGGCCATAGCTGCATATCCTAAAAAAATACCTATATCAGATTTTTGCTCTAACTTACTTCTTTTTACTGTCGGTATATGAACATAGCAAATAGAGCCAAAAATTCTGAGATGCTTAGCTGATGGCTTCACTCCACTCCATGCCTCTATTGAAGTCATACCATTCACAGCTCTTGAAGGCAATCTATTGAGCAAGTAGACTGCCGTATATACAGCTTCAGCCCAAAACTTATGAGGAAGATTCTTTTCAATCAAGAGACATCTAGCCATTTCAACAACTGTTCTATTCTTTCGTTCTGCAACCCCATTCTGTTGAGGATTATAAGGAACAGTTAGTTGATGTTGTACTCCCATTTCACTACAAAACATCTCAAATTCACTTGAAGTGTACTCCTTGCCATTGTCTGTCCTTAATGTTTTCAGCACACAACCACTTTGTGATTCCACCAGCCTTTTAAACTTTTTAAATACTGATAGAACTTGTGATTTATGTGTTATGAAATACACCCATGTCATCCGTGTAAAATCATCGATAAAGAGAACAAAATACTTATTTCTGCTTAATGATTCTGTCCTCATAGGTCCACATACATCTGTATGAACAAGCTCCAACTTAAGTTTTGCTCTCCAAGAAGAAAAAACAGGGTAAACATCCTTATGTTGCTTGCCCATTTGACAACAACCACATATAGTAGAAGGCACTTGAATCTCTGGCATCTCTTTGATCATTTGATTTCTATACATGGCAGCAAGTGCATTAAAATGAAAATGACCATACCGTTTATGCCATAACCATGAATCATCAATTTTTGCTACAAGAGCATTTTCAACCACTTTCCAATTTAAGGGAAATGACTTCTCAACCATAGGAATTTTGACAATTAAGGCACCATTAAAATCATATATGCTGCATGCATTATTCTTAAACACCACAGAATAGTGGTTCTTCATCATCTGGGCAACACTTAACAAGTTCTGTGCAAGTGATGGAATATATAGAACATCATGAATAAGTTTTGTACCTTGCTTTGTATGGATTTCAACTGACCCCTTACCTTGAGACTCAATTATCTCACCATTTCCCAGCCTTACGTTAATTTTGATAGATTTATCCAACTCGATGAAGTTAGATTCCTCCTTTGACATGTGATTCGTACAGCCACTGTCCACAAACCATGAATTGGTCCTTGCTTGTTGAAAGCTTTGAGTTACCATAAACAAGCTCCCTTGTTTGCCTTCATTTTGTGTCTTTTCTTCCGTTAAATTTGCTTGCTGAAAGGTGTTGCCCTGGTTTTGTTTTTGTTTCTGCCTGCAATTCTTCTCAATATGTCCCATCCTTTTACAGAAACGACATTGAATGGGAGGCTTCCCTTTGAACCAGCAATCATCCTCTTTATGATTAGTCCTCTGACAGTGTTTACATATTGAAATCTTTCCCTTCCTTACTTGCTCTTTAGGTTCCTGAGTATTTTTACTTTTATCGAGTCTTTCTCCAACAGACTTCTTGCCATCCTTCTTGCTATTCTTGTCCTTGTGCCTTGCTTGAAAGGCTCCTTCAATAACCTCTTCATCTCTGACATTTGTTCTTTGTTCATGAGCTTGAAGCTTGCTAATCAGCTCAGAACTTGATAGGGTTCGTAGATCACAGGACTCTTCTATTGCGGAAACCTTGGAGTCGAATTTAGTTGGCACACTTATAAGAATTTTCTCCACCACCTTAGAGTCTTGAACATCTTCACCCAATAATCTCATTTTATTCACCAAATCTGAAAGTTTTGATGAATAACTATCCACTGACTCACCATCATTCATTTTTAGCATTTCAAATTCTCTCTTTAACGTCAAAAGCTTGACAGCTTTTACTCTACCACTGCCTTCAAATTCATCCCTTAGTTTCTCCCATACTTCTCTTGGTGAATTACATGCCATGATACGAGTAAAAATTGTTTCTGACAAAGCCGAATGCAAGCATGTAAGAGCTCTTGGTTTCTTCATTTTTTTCTCTTCATACAATTTTATTTGAGCCATAGAAGCATCATCCTGTAAGGGAGCAGGATCTCTACCATCTTCTACAGCTTCCCATAGGTTCAATGCTTGTAGGTAGACCTTCATTTTAATCGCCCATATGTGATAATTTTCCCCAGCGAACTGAGGAGGACCCATTCCCAGAAAATTTCCTGATGACATACTTTTAGTTGATCTTTTACTCTACCTTGCAGAAAAACTTCCTTATTGATCCACAGATCCCTTAAGAAATAAGCTCTGATACCATTTGTAGTTTTGGTTGAACTGAGCAGAAAAACAGAGAAACGTAAAATGAAGGATGAATTTTTCATTCATTCAAAACATCATCTTTTCCTGCTGCCATACTTCACAATGATATAATGCTTGATGTATATGACAGAAAATACACAAAAGTCAATACCAAATCTACCTAACATGAATGACATTTCAAAAAACTATCCTTAAAAAACTGGACTTCATTGACTTTACATACTGACTTCATTAAAATAAAGGGATAAATATATAATTTTTTGACTTAAAGTCTATAGAAAAAATCCACATCATTAACAGTTTTGCTATGTAGTTGAGGACCTTGACGGATGGATGGAGCTGATCGAGACCATAAGGATGTAATTTGAAATATTCAGATTCCTACGATTGTAACAAAATCTCGGCACCAGTTACCGGCAGGATGCCACAGCCAAGAATCTGAAGACCGAGCATGACTAGCGACATAAAGGGCATGGAGTTTCCCTTATCTTTCATGCGAAGAACTAGCCTAGAATACATGTAATTGATATTCAAAGCGTCAAATTTCAAGAATCTCCTCAAAAAGATTTTTGAAAAGTTACATCATAGTACTCTTCATTTCTGAGAGTTAATATCTTCAGGCTTGTTGAGCTAAAATGTAGAGGTCATCTTCTTTCCGCTGGCTTGTGATAGTGATCTCGGCCATTGGATTTATTGACCACACTGCAGTTATAGAAGGGTATACAATTTTTACTTCAAAAAATCTAAGCCTCGTTCAAGGCTAATACTATCGACCATGACTTTCATACATTCCTTCCAAGTACAGCTCAGACAGATTGTTGTAGGACGTCCTAGGTGAAAAATGTGATTTGATACGTTCAGGAGCTGGCTCTTTGTTGAGACTAGCTTGAGCGCCTAGTGGAGGATGGGAACTTTTAAACCAGGGTTCATTACCAGGGAGACAATGACGAGATAACGAAAATTTTGATCGTAGCTTGGAAAATGTAATGCCCGAGTGGAGTACAATCAATGATCACGAACTATACTGTAAAATGTAAAGGACTCCACTGAATTGAAATGAATGAATCTAACCCAGATAAGAAAATGAAGAATTAGAACAGATTAGAATTTTTATTTCATAGAGACGATAATAAGACTCCAGGAACATATTCAGGAATCAGATGAGTACTAAAACCCAGATAATCTCTAAAAGACTAACCTGTAAACCTGAAGAAGGTTTGCTGTCTTCTGTAAGTCTTCCAGGTTCCAGTTCAGCGTACTTTAAAATTACACAATTAGCCATTTCAAACTTCAAAGTTACACAAGTACATACAAAATGATGGCGCACACAACCAATGCATGAAGTAAGATTGATTTTGACTTGAGAAAACGTGTCTTAGTGCTCCAATTCAACAAATTGGCAGCATTTTTGGGAGACGTAGGTGTGCAAGTGGCATAAAACTTCTGAAGTACACCCATTAATCACAATTTTTCCGAAATTCTAAAACTACCTTTGCACTTCTCGTTATCTCCTTTTCTCCTGCGACTCTGTTCTCTATTTACATATCTTTATAACATAATCAGTTAACTGCTATCAGTTCATCAATTTCAAATTTTTATGCCCACTAGTTAATGATGTTGCGCCTTGGTGGTGAGACAGAGAGTGCACGTGTTAGGTATCTACTTGCTGAAGAAGCTCAACCTGCCAAGGTTATCATGCTAAAGACTTGGTCATCATCCAAATTATGGCAGAGTTGGGTATTCTTTCATTCGTGAATTAAGCTAAGAATCTTGTCTCACTTAATACAAATTGTCGAGTGCTGGATATGAAGTAAATTTTTAGCATCTATAGATATATTATTACAAAATAACAGTTTGCGATAATACAATGGGGAAAATCTTATTTGTAAATACGATTCTGAACATGATGAGCTACAAAGACAAGCACAGTGGTTAACGAAGAAACATTGCGAACAGAATGGTTCAGAAGTGACAAGATACTTAAGAAAGCAAACTCTCGCGTAATTCAGACTCGATGGCCACATCCTTGCGTTCTTCTGCCATTACGTTTTGTCCGGATTCCCGATGATTACTTTTCTGCTGTTTGTGTAGTCTCACAGCAAGTACAATCACCATAACTGCCACTACAAAGTTACCAAACTTGGAATACAAATCAGAGTTCGTGTACGGATACTGATAGTCACCGAAGTAGCTGCGATCAGGTATTGGATCCCTTATGTAATCATAAACGTGCAATAAGATTCTCAAACTTGTCAAGCCCAAGTAGTAGAGTTTCCTCAGAGGTATACCGTTATTTTGCCACAAAGTGTTAGCAACAATCTGAGGAAGCAAAAAGAAATCTGGGATCACACCAAGATAACCATCTAGCTCTTTAGTCCATTGGAGCAGCATATTTCTTTTGCTTCGGTCCTTGTTAAGCAGAGGCACCATTTCAACGCCCATCATTACTCGAATGACGTGTGTAACAAGAAATCCAATCATGTGAACCGCTGAGGTAACAAGAATAATTTTCTTCTCATTCGGTAATCTACGATGCTCTGCTTGACCATAGCCTACTTGCCTTCTACGAGATTCCAATACTTTTCTGCAAAGATCAAAAGTGAGCAAAAGTGCATATGCGGAAAGAACCTTGGTTATATAGTCAACTTGGGGAACCTTTCATATGACATGAAAGGATCCACTAGGTAGATTTGAGAGTGAAAGACTTTCCATTTGAAGAAAATTTCTACACTGCTGAGCAGGGCAGTGATATAATCTATAACTGGGATGTAAATCATAATCAGAGATATATAACCAATAGGATCAACAACATTGTTGAGATAATGCAACTGGCTGCAAGTGTAAGCAATTGCCAATATAAGCATAAGCACCCTAAGTATCTCCTCAAAAGTTTTCCTGAAAACCGCATCTGCAAATTTTTTGTCGTCTGTAATTGGAGCGGTCTTGAGGCTGACAGGTTCCAATGGTACTAATGGGGATTGTAATCTCTGGATTTTTTAGCCACCGTGCATTTCTAGAAGAGTACTCTACCTTGACCTCAAGCAAACAATCCATACCACCTTCGAGGTTCGTTTCCTCTTTGATGTTCTTCTGAATAATTCGAACATCTCTACAGCCAACAAGAAACATCTTGCCCACGGTTGAGTCATAGATACCCTCAACAGACAACGAATTGTTGTTGAAGTTTTCACCAGAAATGCTGAGATGTCCTGAAATTTCGATCATTCCAGCATTAATATCAGATGATTGCTCAACCACTGGATAACTCCTATTCCAAGACCAGTAGCGTCCCAAAAGTGAACCTAAAGAGAGAACCTCCAATTCCACTTGAATCCTCTGTGTTTGGGCATTGGAAAGATCACATGGAACTGCAGAAACATAAAAAGTGGGCTCACATGCTAGAAGAGAGAGTGGGAATGCCACTACCATTTAGGGACGGATACATACGAAATGACTTTCTCACGTAAGTTCCCAGGACAGACAATTCACTTCTCGTTTGTAAAGCCTTTGCTTGATTAATCTTTGAGTACTTGTAAGACAATTCTAAATTTGTTTTCCGCTGATAATTGCCCAACGTTAGAATATCAGGAGGTGATATCTTCCCAAACCAAAGACCGCTGGATTCTGTGTCATTGATGCTGGTTATTGTTCCAAATACCATACTTCTTTGTTAAATGGAGAAATTAACGGGGAAATACAAGCAAATGCGTGAATTGCATCTGTCTGATGTTGTACGTACAATTCCAAGACAACCTACCATGCAGAGCTGCCCTTCTGAAGATCTCCACAGTCCCTCTGCAGAAAGAGCATGCCAGAGAGGCCTGTTCTACTCGCTGATGTGTATCTGTCTTGCCATGGATGAATTACTCTGAATAAGGCAAACACTCTAGTAGTTTTGATGTTGTTTTCATCAATTCCTGGATCACAGTGCAAATTCTGCACTAGAAGCCTGAAGTTGTTGGATTCTTCATGAATGATCTTACTCCTTCCACTTAGAACAAAAGGACCCAATTTATTGGCTTCATCATTTGAGCCAACAGATTTCCGAGTCGGTACAATATCAAACATTCCACCAGGCACAAATTGCTGAAGAGTATCACAGAATTTATCATCTTTAAACAAAACCACGTCCTCCTCCACCAAGCTCTCTTGATATGGATATGGCCTGCAAGCTTTTGACAGAAGTTCTTCAGCCCCAAACTTATACTTTGAATGGTGACCCAAATGAGAAGATATATGGACTCTGTCAAAGTACTTTAAGGTTGAGTTTTCATGCTAGCTTTTCATTTCTCCACTGACATTCCCAGTGGTCAAACTGAAGGTTCTGCTGTACCTTAGAACAAGCATAATTTGATCGTCTTGAACAGGAGGAGGCTGGTTTTCAGATTTGCATCCATATCTTTCTGCAAGTTCCATTGAAGGGATAGACTGATTTGCTGTAGGAATCTTGGAAGTACCTAACAAACAAATCAGCCGTTCCCCTTTTTTCTCCTCTGATTCAATATAAACCCCTTCAACAAGAATTGTCATGGAGGAAACCCCGGATCCTTACGGAACTATGGCGACCAGCCAGGCCTGTTATTGAAAGACTGATATCGAGTTATGCCTATTTCCATCATCCCGCTGACACTAACCATTTCTTTTGCTCGGCGAACACGATCAACATCCACCACCCAGAAAGAAGCTAATTTAAAGAAAGATCCAGGGCGTGCATGGTTTCTCTGCATCTCTCTGTCATCAAAGGCATCAATGGTGCTCCGCCAGATTCCTGGTCCCAATCCCCGTTTACAAAGGAAAGCTCCTTTTTTATTCTGTTTCCTCTGTCGTCATCAGGTTTTAACTCAGATGCTGCTGAGAGAACAGGACCACACTTCTCTTGAATCTCAGCAAATCAATTGTAAGTGTAGACTCCGGAGGAATCATCCAAATTTTTAACATCTGTAAATGAAGTAGCAAAGCTAACAAATACCAGCAACCATATCATCCATAATGTCCTCAAACGAAGCACAAGAGGAAGAGTTCCCATTGCTGGATTTAAGTATCTTTTTTTGCTTTCCAACGAAAATCCCTGAGACCTTTGCCACAAGAAATTCAAAAACGAAAATAAGTATTCACTGCTTTATAATGGATAAAGTAGCTCTGGCAAGGCATGTTGAAAATTGAAGAGACTAACGCAATGGAAAAGAAAAATGAAGTAGGAAAAGATCATCAACAAAGATAGACACAGAAACTTAAAAGGAATTTTATTGCTTTAGTTCACAATGAGTAAACAATTATACTAAATGGAATTAAATGTCTAAGACAGACCTGAAAACACTTTTCTGCTAATGTTCTTCAGAACGCAGCTTGGATTCGTTATAAAGTCTCCTACTCTATTCTTTTCCTGCTGGATTGCTGTGGTTGACTTTGACTATAATTACATCATATATCTAACGAATTCAATTAAGTGAAATGAGAAGAAGAAAAAGAATCGGAACTACCTTCGTCTCAATAATAAACTGTCAAATCCATCTCGCTAGTGGTTGAATTTGTGTTATAATTTATACATAGATTGGGTTCTCCTAATTTAGTAAATGTATTTTTATTACAAAATTTAAAAATAAGTCTCTATTAAGTGTGTGTTTAAAATAAATAATATTTACTCAATTGTTAGATTTAAATTGTTACGTATTATATTAAAATTAATTGGAATCTAATATGTGAATATTTTAATTCATATATGTTTTTTGTTTTATAAAATGCTTACTATCACCCTTTTACATGAATATAAGATTCAAACAAGAGAAGATTGTTATAGCCTACATCGTTAATGGACAAATCTAAACTATAATTTATATAACTTGAGTTTTTCTAGCTTAATAAATGCATTTGGGTATCAAAGATTTTTTTTGACAGTGAACATTGCAAGAAAGATAAAGAGCTAAAAAATTAAAAAATAAAATAAAATAGACCTCATGGCTAATGTTATGTAATCGAACCAAATAATGCCAACATGATCATGGAGTCAAGTATAAAGTTTTCTATTCATCAGTCTAGGTGTATATCATCTACCAAATAATGCCAACGTGACCATGAAGTCAACTATAGAGTTTTTCATTCATCAGCCAGGTGTATAAGGCTATTGCCTATTGGATTAACTGAAAAGAGGTAATTTACAATTAGTTTATTAACACTCTGAACTTTTAGAGAATTGGGTCGAAGTTGGCAGGGAAATGGTCATAGACTTTTGCAGCAAGAAACAGAATTTAATATCAGAACAGTTGAATTTATTAGGGGGCAAAGTTGAATTTCCCAACATACACAGCAATCATTGTCCCTCGTTCTCATCTCATCACTCTGAATATAGACCCCTTCAAAGAGAATAGATAGAACAGACATACCAGGCATCGCATTGAATTTTAAATCTCAAATAGATGGAACAGTTGCTGTTACTGTCTTCTGTAAACCTTCCCAAGTTCCAGTTCAGTATACTTGTACATTTCCTACCTCAGAGTTCCAACAAGACAAACAATGACCCAGAATAGAACAGCAAACCTATGCATGACGCTGTATAGCAGGTGTTAAGGTTGACTATGAATTGAGAAAACGTGTCCTCCTGCTCTGATACAACAGATTAGCAACGTTTTACGGCAGTTGCATGTTGCTGCACGTGCCCTGAAACTCCTTGTAGCCCACTGACTGAGATACACCGTCACAAACACAAATTTTCTATTTCTCAGTATTAATAACAATAATAATATAACTAGGAGGTGGGAAGCAGTAGCAGATGCACAATTAACACCGAGTTTAAAACATAGGCTTAATGTTCGTCTATATCTGCAGACCAGGCCCTTTCCTGTAAACATAAGCAGAGAAAGAGAGCCCATGCCAATATTATTTATCATCATCGTCATATCTAATGGGCCAAGACGAAAGACTTAATGCTAAAAACACCTCGTCATGTCTAGTGGGAAACAAGGTACAATCCTTACACTGCGTGAAACGAGTGCTTTTGCAAATATAAAAGGTAAATTTAGGGTTACCCTTGATGAAATCCTATGGTCAATGGATCAAGTAGGAAGGAAATTATTCACTGAAGTGAATGTGTATATATATGTATAGAAATTCATTACATACAATGACAAAGTGACACATTGGATTCAGAATTTGATTTGAGAGTGTGTGTTGACACTTAAGGTTACAACAGGTCATCAACCAAGGTATATATAACTTTATTAAAAAAAAAAAAAGATTATATGGGTGTGTGTGTTTTATGAAAATTCCAATCTTCAATAACACTCTAAATTATGTAGCTTTTACAGAAATCATGAGGTTCTTTTTATTAAGAGGCCGACCAAAGTGATTCTAATTCCATTCTCCACTTTGATGGGTTCAAGATGCTATTGTTATTTCAATAAGCACTTCTCTCTATTCTTATCTCTTAGTCAAAACTCCTTTAACTAATTGAAAAAGAGTGATGATTCCATTCAAAAAACTATGTTTCATGCCATCCCTCTTAAGTCACCATTACAACATTTAATAAAAATTCCTCATAGAGGGTACGTTTGAAATTAAGATAATACTGTATATTTTTTTAGCTTGCTATTGTTATAATAGAAATTATTAATTATTGAATATAAGTGAACTGACTGTTATAGATATTAGTTAAATAAAAATAAGTATTTAGTACCTAAAGATATAGATCAATCACAAATATTCTAAATTTAATTGATTACTCTCAAGACTTCGATCGATAAACTTTTGTACTACATAAGGATGCAAGTATATAACATAACATATACCAAATATTTGATGTAGATAGTGAATATCGTGGAAGTCAATGCAACCGAATCCACAGTTATATCATCTTTACACATTATTAAAGGCTTTTAATAAGATAAGCATTAATGTTGAAGCATCCAAAGAGAATTAAATAGAAAACAGCTAGCAAGAATGGATGAAAAACGATCGATGTTCTGATGCTTCTTTCGTGGAATCTATCCTAAAATGAAATTAGGGAATTTAGTAGAACAGTCAGTTTCTCGTCAAACAAATTTCCCAATTGATTATTCTTATTGAAGAACTCTTATACCCACAGGTGTAAACATCATTGGCTTTCCGCAAAGCTTAAGAATATTTCATGGTATAATGCATACTTATATGTTAAAAGTCATTCTCTGATTGAATTGCTTAGTTGAATGGAATGGAGCTTTTTCATCGATTATGTCATGATCAATGCAATCGATCGTGAAGTTTTATTAAATAATGGGATTCACAAGAATAGAATCTGGTATTTTTTTTATATATTATTTATCATTTTTAGAAAGTTTATAATTGGTTTATTATTCTTTTATAAGTATCTAGATCTTTCTCTCTGTTGCATTATTATATACCCTTTTATAAATTAATAATATTTGCCGAAATGGGCTAATTCCTGTACACATGGTTAATCAATATTCTAAAGAATGGCAACGTGTTTCCTTTTAGGTCACCTTAAGGAATTGCAATATTAGATTTAATATATATGAAGGTATAAAGCTAACCGTTATGCAAACATGCGATGCGATGCAATGCAAGGGAATAATAATGCAGCCTTTTGAGAAAATCCTTAGGAGTTAATGGTGGTCCTTGCAGCCAGTTTGCTGTGGTTCACCTTTTGATCCTAACCATCTGTCAATATATTCTATGTAGGTAGTTAAAATTAAATGTAATGGTCTTTGTATGGAGATGATAACATATAAATGTAACTTGTTTACTATTATGATTTGACAAGAAAGTATCAAATGTTACAATTTGACGACCAAAAATACAATGGAGAACATAAAAATCTAACTTACCAAATAGAGAACAAGCACCAAGATGAACCAAACATGAGGTCCCCTTAGCTTTTTGGTAACATGCTTATTGATTATACTGATCTAATTGGTTGGTGTAGGTTAAGGATAAAATTTCAGTGATTCATATTGGCACAACCCCACCAATAAATTTTGAGCTATTTCATCCATTTTATAGTGCATGTTGATATCTACAGGAAGAAAAGGGCTGTTTTGTTGGGTATTCAGCACACCTCGGTGTTGATTTTTGACAAGTTTAATCTTAAAAGAAAATGAAAAAAAACAAGAGAGAGAGAACATTCCTACGATATATATATATATATATATATATTCGTATGCACCAGACAGAAGGGATATCCAGAAGAACAGGTGTCAAAGGTAGAATCTCTTCTACTTTGTTATTTTGCTTTGCTTTGTTTTGTTTGGGAGAGAGAGAGAGAGAGAGAGAGAGAGAGAGAGAGAGAGAGAATCTGAAGAAAAGGCAAGGGTTGGAGTCTTGTACGAGAAGACTGATTATAGAAAGAAAGCACCAACCATCATTATTGTAATCCTCTCTTTTCTTCTCTTCTCAGTCACTTAGATAAGGGAATTTGATGCAGTCTCTGAAATTTCAACTTTAACTTTCATGGAAAAGTTGTATTTCTCACTGTTATGCCATAAATTACTGCCTTGGTCGGGTTCTTCATTTCTTTGTCGAATCACCTTCCTTGCCATGCACCAAAATACCTTCCTTTCACTAAGTTATCCTATGTATATATATAGAATCTGATATTTGTAAGATATAGGAACCCAATATTATTCTTTCTTCATTCATCAAGAATAATATAGAGCCTAATTTTGATCCAAAAAAAAAAAAACCTTGTAAGAGATGACTAAGTTGCTCTGCTAATCGATGCCTTTCGGTTGAGATGATGATGAATGGGGAGGAAACTGTGAAAACAAATGCATAAATATTTCCTGGAACTTGATCTCCAATGATTTCGTACATAGCTTTCAATCATGTTTACCAAATTATTCCTTCCTTGTATTATTATCTTATCAAAACCCTTGATAATCCTGAGTGTATTTGGTGTCTGGCAGCATTAAGCAAACACACACATATATATATGTGCTCACCGACAAACATTCAGGGATCTTCAATCTTCATGAACTGTGCGTGCCTCGTAGGCCAAAACTCACAACGAAAGACATACATTAAACTTATTACTAATGATTCTTCAAGCTCATCCAACCGAACTGTTAATTAAAGAAATTCATAACCCCACAAGTAGAAAAAGAAAGAAAAAAAAATTGTTGTATATTAAGAGAGAATCTCTGCTTACCTTCCTACCCACTTCATTAAAGTAGGTAGCAGAAGAAGATTCCCAGCTCTTAGGCTCCTTTATTGTTCTTTTGGGGTGGGGGGTGTATTTTAGCTTTAAGCTTTGGTATTTGTGTTCCCTTAATTTTGAGTCGTAGAATTGGAACTAAGATATTCCTTCCTTAGAGGCAAATATTATATTCTTTATGGGTGAATGTATTTCTTTTTCCTTCAGTAGATTAGATATTCTTTCGCTTTTTTCTCCCTGAATGCACTCAAATTTACAGCAATTATACAACTTTTGAAATCTAAAAGAAAGTTGCATGCATTCTGGATTTGATACTAAGCACCTATCTGAATATGTTCTTTCTCTCTCTCCAATATATGCATGGTGGTTAAAAAATAAATAACAATTTGTAGTATATGCTACTTTCCAGCCTTTTTTCTATTAATTAGTTATGGTAGAATCATCAATTCTTATTATAAGCTAGATCGAATACTTGGGTGAGAACGCATCAATCAGGTCCTACTTGCCGTACACGTGTCTAACATCTATTATTTGTTGATATATCATAGCTACATAGAATCAGTCCAACCCCTGTAACCATATTCCATATGTGATGTCAATTGTCACAAAAACTTCTATCGGAATGATGTTGAAGATGGCTAATTCTGATTGCATCGTAGTGAATCCAAAGTGGACATTAATTGATATGCAAATTAATTTGCAAGATACCCATAAAAGCTCCATGAAAGAATTTTGAAGATAATATACTCTTAATAAGCTAATTTAAAAGTGGGAGAAGCATCAGAGGTTTAGCTAGCCAATATAGCTAGACTTGTATAAATTATTAAAAAGAGAAAGAGAAAAGAAAGAAATTAAAAAAAAAGGGGACAACAGTAGTAAGAAGAATAATCTTTTGTATTGGTGATTTGAATTCGTACAAAGACTATAGAGTGTAGCAAAGGTTTAAAAAAAAAATGAAAAACCAGGCCCTATGCACATGACCCCTCAAGTTTCAGAAGCTTGATTCCTTCTCTCGGAGAGACCACCTCTCCCTAATTTTTAACTTTTTCTGCCTTTGTTCTTTGCAAGAAGTTACCATCCCTCTTTATCCCTTATCTTTTTCTTTTCATCTCTCTCTTTCTAAAACCACCCACTTTATTCTCTCCAACTCACTCCTAAAAAGAAGACAATCCCCCCTCGATCCTCCTTGTGCTCACAAACCAACATTTCTCCCTTTCTCTTTCTCTTTGAACTCAAATATAGAAAGCTAGAGGCCACACAAAATCTTTTGCTCTTGTTTGTTCCCACATATCCTATTGATATCATTTGAGCATGAAGTATTAAAGACAACAGTTCTTGTTGGCAAGAGAGAGTTATATTTTGTTGCTATATTCATTATATATCGAATTGACCATGTCATCCCCATCAGAACTAAGCCTAGATTGCGAACCTCACAGCTACTCCATGCTATTAAAATCTTTTGGAGAACAGGCTGACCAGACCCAGAAGCTTGAAGAGGTCCTTGCTCGTCTCGAGGAAGAACGATTCAAGATCGATGGGTTGAAGCGCGAGCTACCACTTTGCATGCAACTTCTCACTAATGGTATTGTGTTTTTCCTTTTCATGATATCTACGATAATTGCATCTTGATGATTAATTAATAATTATATAATGATACCAAACGAACTTACAAATTAATTCAAGCTGGCTTCATAGATAACATCAAGAAATTGTTTTGATTACCCTATTGATGGATATTCATGTTCTATGCTGTGACGTTTGGCCTGGAAACTTTTTCTTTAATATATCTTCTTTTTTTTTTTCACATTTTATTGAAGCGAGTGATTGCTTTCTGTTAGTCACGTCTCTTTGAATTCAAAAGTAGCAAGTTATTCTACATATTTTGTAAAGAGCTAAAGCCGTCGGCATGAAATTTCCAGAAGAATTAACCCATATATTATTGACTATAATTTTCCACTTAATTTTTCCTCAGCTGTGGAGGTTTCAAGGCAGCAACTACTAGCCTACAGAGCAAATCAGGGGCCAATGCCAGTTCTTGAAGAATTCATACCCCTCAAGAATTCAAGCTCTGAGAACTCAGAGACAAAGTCCCCAAATATGTCTGATAAAGCAAACTGGATGACAACTGCTCAACTATGGAGCGAAACAGGAAATAATGAAACCAAACCTAAATCCACTATAACATCTCGGAAAGAAAGCGATGTAGGATTCAACGTTAGTCCGAAGCTGGGCTTGGATAGCAAACCGAGAAATGGAGGAGCGTTCCTCCCATTCTCAAAAGAACGAAATTCGTGCCCAAGTCCAACTTTACGGGCTCTGCCGGATCTCGTTCTTGCCTCTACTGATAAAGAAATGGAAGATAAGAAGTGCAATGAAACTGAAATTGGAAGGAGATCAGAGAATCCTGGTGATAATAAGGTTAGCAACGGCGGCGTTGTAATTGAACAAGTAAAAGGTGGTGGTAACTCAACAGAAGGACAAACAAATTCCAACAACACTACAAATACTCAAACTCATAGAAAGGCAAGAAGGTGCTGGTCACCGGACTTGCACCGCCGATTTGTCAGTGCTCTTCAGCTGCTAGGTGGTTCTCAAGGTAAAGAATTGGAACTCCGTTATCATGGATTTCATAGTTTGTCAGTATGAAGTTGATGATAACGATAGTCAAACTATCACTGTCATACTCATTGTTTGTCAAATAATTTGCTGATCTTTTTTGGGGTCATGCATGGAAACAGTGGCCACACCAAAACAAATCAGGGAACTGATGAAGGTTGACGGTTTGACCAATGATGAAGTTAAAAGCCATCTGCAGGTATCTCTCCACTGAAACATGAAACAGATTTTGTCTTGTTTCTGAAACTCGCATCGTACTAAAGTACATAGTGCATGTCCAGTCAAATATTGGTTAAAGTATAATCATTTTTACTTTCTCTTTTTGGGTACACCCAGAAATACAGGCTTCACACCAGACGACCTAGTCCAAGTCCACAAGCACCGGGAGCGCCGGCGCCACAATTGGTGGTCCTCGGTGGCATCTGGGTCCCCTCGGAGTACGCCACCGCAGCTGCAGCCCGCAGCGCTAGCCCGGCTCTCTATCACCACCCATCTCCGCATCCAGCACCGCACTTCTGTGCTGCATCACCTGTGCCACAAGATTTTTACACAGCAGCAACACCAGCAGCGGCAGCACCAATACCGCCTCTACCACCTGTTCATCACCAATTCCACCACCACAACCAAATCCACGTCTACAAAGCCACGTCACAAGGCCACAGCTCGCCAGAATCGGACGTCAGGGGCACTGGAGATCGCTCAGAGAGCATAGAAGATGGCAAGTCAGACAGCAGCAGCTGGAAAGGTGAAAGCCGTGAAAATGGCGTTGGAGAAAGAAAAGGGTTAGCTGCACCGGCAGAAGATGGCGAGGTGAGAGTAATGGAAGTGAGATTACTCTCAAGTTCTAAAGAATTATCGGATTAGGATTAGGGTTAGGGTGGTCTTCAGGCATTCCCATGTTCGTTTCAATCCTTTATTTTAATGTTCAAATTCTTCTGTTAAATATCTTGAGAGGGTAAAAAGGACACAAGGAAATATTGAGCGTTGGTTTTGAAGTGCCTCATGTCCTTCAATCGAAAAGGATTGCAAATTGGACTATGGGTTTTGGCGTTTTCTGATTAGACAAATTTACCCTTGTCTTTGGATATAATGCTGCCTTTGTACTAAAGTAGAATAGCCCTGTGATTTCAATAATTACATTTTTAAAAATCCATTATAGTGCATTTTAATAATAAAATATTATTATTTATCACATTACTTATAATAATTTTTTTTGACCCAATAACATTATATAAATATAATTAATTGTTTGTAAAATTTTAAAAATTTTTGTCAAGAACAACTTTGGAAGTAAATTAAAAATTGTAAGTGATGGTATTAAGACATCCTGATCAAGATTCTCTTTTCATTTGGTTATCCCTCCCACAAAATATACGAACCCATGAGGCTAGCTGGCCTTTGCTTGGCAGCCATTAATTAAGGAACTTCAAATTGTTAGCACAGAAAAGAGGCACCGAAAGTGTTTTGCCAGACCTCTTGGTCTTTACACCCTAGCCCTTCTCAGGAACTCATGTCCACCTCTCTCTCTTCCGTTATGTTGCCTTTACTTTCCCTAGTTTAATAATCTAACATCAAACTTTTCACGTCGTACAACGGCCAGGCCACAACTTCCCGTTCAAACCATGTGCGATTCTTAAAGAGGCAAGAGTTAAAAAGTGCACGCTAGAGATTCAAGAATGACGACAGAGGAATCCCTGAATAACGGCAACTAGTATGATCATTCATTCAATGAAATGAGCATGATGCGGAATATAAAGAATGAATGATACAACATGATAATAATAACTGAGCGTATCAATGTCTCAAACTAGGAGCTAATCTTTTACTAAGATTTAAATAGATATCTACATTTATGAACAGTTGTGCCATTTTAGGACAGCTAAACTCCGCACAAAAACACAGAAAAATTCCAGCACAAGGTTATGCACTGGCATTTGTCAGAATCCTCAGCCCTTTAAACCGACTTCATCAGCCATGTCACTTTCTACCATCGTCATATCAACTATCCGCTGCAAGAAAAAGGCATAGATGTGTTAGTATGAATAACCAGTTGTCAACAGTGGTTACCCCTCTTTCGTGATCAGAGCAAAAATGGCTTATCTAAGATGACAACCATACATAGCATAAACCTATGTTTGGAACCTAATGACTAAGAGGGGTTTCCCAGTGAAAGATCTCCACACCAGAGATGCAGAGACGTTTCTTGCATACATTATGTATGGCTTGCCACTACTAGCCATAGCCATTCCATGTTAGTACAAAAATCCATGAGAAAGTTCTCGGTGAAAGTAAATGGCAGATCAAAGAAAGCATAATATACTCTCTTGGACAAGGAATCAACCAACAACAAATGAACTTTTCTCTATTTTTCAATTTAGAGGGAGAAACAATCACAGCAGTTTAGTAGCTTATCCTAACTGATGCATAAATTAGTCCAACTATTTCAGTTCTGTGAGACAGTATATGGAGCAAAACAAGAAAATCAAATAAGAAGATTTTCTCATGCATACATATTAAAATGCAAGCCCAGTGCATGGCCACATATGCAATATGTATCCAGTATGGTTGCAGATCTGCCCCCATCCACAAAATGACAAGATAACACATCTAAAACAATTGTATTGAAAAAGGTGCAGCTTCACCAATAACATTGCGCTTGTCAGGCAGTAGCACACACATTTCATTCCAAGCATGCATTAAACCTGACTACAGATCATATTTACAACAATGATACAGGGATGAACATGCAGAATGACTACTGATTGAAGATGCTCACCTGCAGTTCCTGTTCACAACTCTTAAGTCCTTCAGCAGACTCTTTTACTTGCATGAAACATTTGTGCAGCTGCAGAGTCACAAAATGAATCATTTATCCAGAGAATGTTCCAGAAGAGTTTCCTACAGCCAATTCTCAACTATCATAATTACCTTAGTCAACTGCTTCCGGCGGTCTGAAGAAAGTTTTTTTGCGTTAATCAATGCTTCCTCCAGTTTCTACACCCATCAAGAAATTGTGAGCAGGAAATCCATTGAAAAGTACAAGAACTGCAAAAAATCTATGTTATTCCCCTGGGACAAAGGTACCTTAGATCTTTTCAGTAAATCCGAAACAAGTTTGTCTTCTTCACCTACCCTCTCTTTCATCCGAGAAACCTGAAAAAGCAACAAATTTCAGATTTTTATTAATGTAAACACGATAATACAAAAACAGAAAACAAAGAAAAGAAAATAGGATAGGTGGCTCCCAAAAGTAAAAGGTAGCAGTGATAGCTTTTGCAGCTCCATGAAAGCTCCATGAAGCCTCTATGAAGTTCAATATCATGACTCCAATGGCCTTCATGGAGCACATTTTATATGCCAAACAGCCTTCAAAGTTCATCTGTCACCATTCGATATCCAATTGAATGCATGATTTGAAGAATCACAACATGGAATACAATTTATGTTCTTTATACGAACTATCTTCTTTTAGTTGAAATCATAAAGAGTATGCAAACCTCCTTTTTTAGTTCTTCACGCCTTTGAATTGATCTCTCCAATTCTTTTACCTGATAATAGAGCTTAATAAATAATAAAGGCAAAATAGCCACAAATACATGCAAACAATTCAACAAATGTAGCATGATGGACTTACCTGACCATCATAATCATCACACAGATTTGATGAAAGTTCCGCAATATGACGATCGTTAATTGTAGAACTGCCAAAGAAAGATAATGGGCAAATTGAAACTCCAACCCAATGCATAAAGCTGAACTGATCCACCATCAGTGTCATCTTAAGAGACATAGATGGCCTCAACCGATACCGTATGAATAAAAAATAAAAAAAAGGCCACGCTGGATTATATATACAGCATAAAAGAAAAAGAATGAGTAGCTTGGAGAAATTACTGTCTGACAATCAAGATAGGATACATATTCTTTGGAAGTAAGCATTCTTCTTGATATTTTATGATTCTTTCTCAGCAATTAGTTTACAAAATTGGTCAATAAATATTCATGACAACAATAGAAATCCATAACTATGTGCATTGACACCAATTAGACAAGATTTTAAATCAAACCAATTAAACAATTCAAGCCCTTGAAACTTTATAAATGTTTTGAGAACGAGGCCTATGATAGAACATGGGTCAACCTTAGGTTTATAAGGGCGAGTAAGCAATATCACCTAATAAGCTAGTCTTTTGGATTGATGGTAAATGCTCAACCCGTGATAAGTAGTATCATAGTAGACCTATATTTTTATTCGCATGTGGGCTCTCAAATACCTACACCTTATGCCCCAATAAGGGACTGCCATGTGGGATGTGGGTTCTTCAAAGGCGAGAGAATGCACAATATGGGTCAGATGGACCCATAATGGATGAGTTTGACTGTGATAAGAGCACCATGAGATTGGGTAGGTGAGAATGTCACATCCCACATCGGATAGACTAGTCTTTTGGATTGACAACAAACGCTCAACTCATGACACTATGCCTAAAGAAATCAAGCTCTCTCTATAGTTCTTTCCAAGGTCATGAAATGCATAATTCTTCCAAATCTGTTCCATGAGTATTCCACCTCTCAGAACTTGAGCAAGTATTTGGTGATACTATTACAGTCATGCTTTACTTGCAATGGATCAATAATTGGCTAAATGCCAAATATTAGTTAACCTTTCATTTAGTACAAAGCAGCTCCTCGGGTGGTGAGTGGTAATACGAGCCTGTAGGTTTCAGCTTAAACTCCCAATCAGAAAAAAAAGTGTCAGGTCAACCACGAATCAAAGACATTTAAGGCAAGCTCCACAACTGTTTGGGTACTCATAGTTAGTACCTACATGAAGCATTTCATTCTTCCATAATATTTAGAAATGCTCCATAAAGGCTACTTAGTTAATGGTTGTCTCTACTAAATTGGCCAAGCTGTCACATTCTTTTCGTAATTTAGTATGAAGGTGTATTTTACAAAAGTAGCACATGCAACTGCTGTACTAATTTTTTTCCTAGTCAGATTGCATGTACAGATCTCCCCTTTCCTGTGCACCCCAAAAGAAAAAAAAAAAGTAATGGAAAGTATAAAGAGAAAGATAGAAAAATAGTTACTTACCCACTACGTTTCCTCGACAAATAATCTTTGCCCTCATCGACACTTCTTTGATACCCATTGGTTCCATCAATCTCCCTATCTTGATTCTGCTCCAATTCACTGTTCCTTTCCCGCTCCTGATCATGGTTCCTACTTTGCTGTTGCCCATTATTCTCCAGATCTTTGTCTCGATCTTTATCCAAGAAATGATCCTTTGATGGATCACGATCATGCACATGCTCGTATCCTCTTCCCATGCTTTTATCACGGTCACGAGACGGAGTACGCTCCCTGGACCTATCACTGTACCGATCCCGATACCTGTGCCTACGATAATTATCCCTTTCAATATCTCGACCTCTATCACGATCACTCCGTTGAAAATGCTCTCGACCAATGTTCGATTTCCCACCTCTAGTTGTAACTTCATTTACTCTCACAGCACGTCCATCAATAGTCTAGTAACATATTTCATAATGTTCAACATCCAAAATATTCTAAATCAACACTCATAAAAATATATATATAGTGTAAACTGGAAAATAATACTTGAAGCTAATTTTTTGAGAGAGTAATGGAGAAAATGCATACCCTGCCATTCATGTCATTGATGGCATCAATTGCTGATCGAGGATTTGTAAAAGTTACAAAGCCATAGCATTTTCCCTTAGTACTACGATCATTAACAATCTGCAGCCAATTTATTGATATATTAGATCTTTATATAACCTCTGGACACAAATATTGTACATGCGACAAATAGCTAACAATGCCGATTCACTATGGACTGACAGAAAAGAATGAACCACAGACAAGATTGATTAACAAAAAAAATCAGAATAAAGAAACCAATGTCAGTCTTCCGGTATGCACAATCAGTTTGTTGATTAACAAAATTAAGCGCCCATATAAAGTGACTCCAGAAGCATACTAATTAATTTTCTCATACAAGTCTAAAATGCAATCAAAACGCTAACGTATTAGATAGTCATTCTCTTCATAAAAATCACAATGAGAGTCCTGCACCATGATCTTTTACCCAAAAAAAGTCCCCAAACAAACCACACTTTAAAATTTCTATCAAAAAATCCTCTTAAATTTCCACGGAGCTCCTTTTCGGTAACTTTTTTTTTTTCACTACGGACTCTTTGAAGAAAAAAATTATTTACAAACACACACGCACATGAAGAGAGTATTAAGCAAGAAAAACGGAAGAAAATGAGAGAACAACATGTTTTTAACCAAAGCAAACCAAGTATTGAACAGAAACAAAACCCTAGAAAAGCAAAACCCATAAAGAAATAACTGATATCGAGTGTGAGATATTAGATAGAACAAAACCTTAACGGCAACGACGGAACCGTAAAGATCGAAGACTTTGCGAACGCTGTCTTCGGTGGCACTGTATGGTAGTCCTCCCACGTACACCGAGCTTTCATCGTCTATCGTCATTTCAATTTCGCCTTACAAAAATTAAGAAATTATAAAAAAATAAAAGTTGTCTGAAAGAACTATCGATGCTCCTCTCTCTACCCGCTACCGCTCAACTCCTTCGCTGCGTGCCTTTTTCCCCTGAGCCGCGTATTAATCCAGGTTCCGCTATTGGGCCTGAAGGCCCTGACCTTTTCTGTGTTAACCTAAATACACCCCATGAAATTTTACATACACCCTTTTAAAACATAATTTCAAGGCCCAACGTGAATATTAGACAATTAATGGTAGTCAAACCTGTGGTCAATCAATTGCTTGGGTTGTTAAAGTTGAGGAGGCAAGTTCCGTCAACACGAGGAGAGTGAGTAATATGCAATTAGTTATCTTAATTAAGCTAAATGGTCGGCACGAAATCATTAAATATTAACAATCATATATAATAATATAAATAAAAAATTATATTATTAAATGCTTGTTTGATTTGATATTTTAATATTAATAAAATTTTTTAGTGTTAAAAAAAATTTTATTTTAATTTTTTTGTATTATCTTAAATTTAAAACTTTTAAAAAATAAATTCAATTATTTAAAATATTCTTATTTTTATTCGAAACACAATTTTAAAATTATTTATTAAAATAATTTCTGAAATCGTGCTGCTAGGACTTCGGATATCATTTCACAATCAACATTACTGTACTTCTTTTTAGCAGGTTTCGTTGGTTGTCTTGTCAGTTGAGAAGGGTTGATCATTGTATTTGACTTGGGGGGTTTTTGTGTCTTTTTATTATCCTTGCTAGAGTGGACTAGTATGCTAATTCAATTCCCATTTAATAAATCTTGCAGCCGAACAAATATTTGTTTGGACACAATCAACAAGATCGATCTAAACCAAAACCATCACCAATTAAAAACTTGTTTTCTCATTTGAATGAAGAAAATTATTTGCCAGGATTTGTAAACCTTTATATTAATGGCGTGTGAACTCGATTTTGTCTGAAAGATTCCGGAGAAATGCTTTGATATAATTCTTTTGGGTCCAAATGGAAGAATTAAGTTGTATTATAAATATAGTTATTATGATCATTCATTGCTGTATATATTACAATATTGAAAGTGTGTAGATGACAGCTAAATTTAAGAATTAAAGAAATGAGATGATTACTGAAAATTGGGGGCAATTGACTTACTGTTAATCGTAGTCGACCATGAACAAGCATGTTCTATCATCAATGAGTGGACCGAAATTTCTTTGGTAAGTAGATGATTAAATCAAACACTTAAAAGACAAGTATACATTCTTAGACGATTAATTAAATGAATAGAGAATGAAGTGACGTGATCGGCATCACTTTCTCGACTATACGTTCGAGGCATGTAAGCAAGCAACTCATAGGGTTTGATCTTTTCCTCCATTGAAGGGTTGTCAATGCCGAGGCATTTATTTGGTTTCTTGCCTACACCTGTTACCATTTCTTAATTCCTTCCCATCTCGCTTGCCGTTTCATCGTTCCATGCGCGTGCGGGAGAAGATCCATGCGTGAAGTTACGATGATGAAGCCTCTGAAGAAATCTGCAGAATGCACTGTGCTTGCTGGTATTAATTTGTGCTCCGGCCTCGGATATGGGAGGCCATGGAAGCAAACGCCTCGTTGTTGGTCATTTTTGCACTGGAAAAGTTACGCATGGATGCGCTTACACCAATCCCTTCTTTCTCAATGGAGTTCCATATGGATATCTAGCATGTGTCACCAACGATGACCGTGTGAATTCAACTCTTTATTTGCTTTAGCAATATGTTGGGTAAGACCACAAGATAATGAGGTTCTTTCACAATTAACGAATCAGCTTCATCTAATTAAAGGTACTGTTTATTTTTACTTGATTGATAGATGCAGTTGAGAGCATATTTTGTTGTTGATTTCTTGTAATATTTGATATTTTGTAATCTCATTTCACACCATATGTAATTTCTAGTAATATTTGACCTTTTTAAGTCACTTTTGATGGAATATTTTTAACCTTTATTTGCTTCAGAAACATTTTGGATTAAGACTACAAGATAATGAAGTTCATGCATGATCAATAAATAAGCTGCACCTGATTAAAGGTACTGCTAACTTCTAGTTGGTTTTAAAAAATACAATTGAAATTTTATTTTATTGTTAATTTCTAGTAATATTCAATATTTTATAATTTTATTTCATAATAATTATGATTTTAAAATTGTGACACCCAAATTCTATAGAGAAGTTCGTATTTAATAAATAAAATCAAGTATAGAGCCTTAAATTCCGAGTAGCTGGGATGCCCCGTTGTGTAGGTATTTTTGTATGCCGACCGTCTTCCTTAGTCCAACTCTCTTGAACCGATGAGTTCTGAGCTGCCTCCAATCTGTCTCTAACTACATACACAATCTAGGAGAGATCTTTGTTTGACTTTGAAGTCCAGACCAGTCGAATTTTGCAAATATAAATCAGTATCTAATAGATTTTCTTCCACGGAAATTTGAATTTTAAAAAAATAAATAAATAAAACATCACTCAGTTATCACCCACTTGTAACTCACTATAATATAGGAATTAAATAACTTTTGAGATTATTTTCTCGTTTGGGTTGTCATTACCAAATTTTGTGATTCATTAAGAAGAAAGAAACAAAATTATATCACCCACCATTGGTCGAAACGCCGTCATGATCAGATAAGATCGTCAATGGTTGCCACGTTGGGAGGCAACATTCATTTTATTCAAGAACCTTTTATTAATTGCCCTAGCAGGCAGCCAAAGTGATTGTACTGCAAATATATCGAGTTCTTGTGGGGATACATAAGGGTAATCCCTGCAAGCTTTGAATTCCAATTCTCAAGGTAATTTTTTCTCCGAGTTTATTGAATCATTTGTTATGTTTTTCTTTATTATTGTGCTTGCTCGATCTTCAGCCGTTTTTGTTCTATTTTCTGCCTCGGTCGTAACGCAGCAGTGCTGCTGCTACTTTCTTTCTCTTTGTTTTTGGCGGATTTATGATTCTGCCACCGGTGGTCGATCCTTCTTTATCTGCGATCCGAGTAATACCGAAGATCTGTCTATTGATTTTGTGAAGCTTAGGGTTCTAGATCAAACTTATGATTCCTACTTTCTGTTCACTTCACCACATCAAACTAATTTTAGGGTTTATAAAATTTGCGTTGTTTTTCCATATCACTGCTGCTTAGTATTTTACTTTCTGGTCAATCATGCATATTGAGGCTGCAAACATGAAACAATCGTTACATGCATCGTCGTTGACAGTGTCACTGAAAATTTATGACGGTAAATGTTGAAGATATGTAATTGTAACGAGTCATTCTACTTCTTAATTATGTGGTACAATCTATGTAAATGACTTGGAATCTTTCAGAAAGTTCATTCATTTTTCATTTTTTCTTTTCAAGTCTGGTTGACACTGTATTATGTTATTACTCTTTCGACGAGACCCATATTTATTCAGCAAGATATTGCCCTAGTATGGATCTTGCCGTAATGGAGCTTTTTGTTACTTCCTTTCTCATGGCAAACAAAGAAACGCATCCACTCTTCGCACATTATCAAGAAAAAATCATGAACCTTCTTATGATCTTTCTCTAAGTGTTGATTGACAGTCACTGATCATCATGAGTTGACGATGATCTTAATAACACAAATACTTTTATGCATAGAACATTTAACACAAAATGTTTGTGCGCAAACTTATATGGATGCTAGCTAACCGATCAGAACACTAATAATATTTTTTTCTTTTGAATTGCAGCTCTTCCAAGGACGATAATTAAATGGGTCTGTTTGGTAGGACAACAAAATTCAAGGCCGAAGATGGTTTTGTTTACCAAGTCCTGGTGAAAACCAGCCCTGGGATGTTTCTCAAAAAGCATCTGGTTATATCTCAAGGCCAATGCGGATACTTGCCATACAGCACGGTCCACATGCCGCACAATAGAGATATAGAGGTGATAATCTACCTTTATATCCAAGGTGTAACCGAGAAAATTACTCTCATCAATCCTTTGGTTATAAGAGACAGTGCCGCAATACTCCTTCGAATGAGGGACGGGAGAGTTACCTATGAGCATATTGAAGGAAACTTAATTGCGAGAATGAGGTTCCTCTTACTACTTTTTATACTCGCGTGGTTGATTTTCTTTTAGTCTTTGCTATTCTATATATATTGTTTAGTTGTATCAAATTGATGTTTCAGCATCGTTGTCAAACTTGGTGAGTTGGGAAAAAGGTGGAAGTTGTTTGGGAAGCAGAAGCTGGACGCGGCCAGGAAGAAATTTGACCGGTAATTCTATTGCTTTCTTATGATGAATTTTCACCTTAAGATTTGAATTCTTAGTATTACCTTCTTCTATGGGAATTAAGTACATTTCAGTATGTATATTACATCAAATGTTTTGTTTGTTGCTGGTTTCTTTATATATATACGTTACATAATACATAACATATCCAACAATATTTCAATGAGTTAAAGTGAAGTGTTTGTCTCTAACTGAGTTTTAGAGAACTTACCGCAATAACTCTAACTAGCGCCTCTTACCTTGTTTGTCTTGAAATACTTTAGTTTATTTAAGAAGACAATTCACTTTTTGGTATTGTTGTCATCCTTTTCTTTTTCCTCTTGTGTTGCATGTATGGTTTGTTATATTTGAATTTGTCAATCTCTTGTTTTACTTTGTCTTTCTAAACACTTTGTATCCTCCTTTGTAGCATCTGAAAGTATGTTTCTTACATTGTACAAATAGCATTTCTTGACTAAAATTTCAGTATTCATACGCATACTCATATAATAGTGATTTTGGTACACAAATGAAGTTGTTTTCTGCAGTAATTTATTGCTCCAACAAATTAATCAGAATGGTTAATGGTTTATTAGTGATTTTTAACTGATAATTTACATATATTCAGTGTCATTTGTTCTTAATCTTATCAATCTTGTCTACTATTTGAGCAGTTGTTTACAAAATTTAATTTTTGTTTTGCCCAGGTTGGTCACTAAACTTCTCGTGCCTGAGCCCCTGCTGCCGAGTCTCTAGCGGATTCAGCGCTCGTTTCTTTGAATTTTGCGAGACAATCCGGTGTGTTTTGCTAAATTATGTATGCTAAAATGAGAGAAAACTAGTAATTGCGAAGAAAAACAACAGCTAAGTGTTGGACAATAGACAGTGATTTTCAAAAGGGCAATGTGTGACTGTTATTGTGCATGGTACAAAGTAAGTTCATGTTTTAAGTATTGTGTATGTGGTTAATGAATAAATCATAATTTGACGACAATATTAAGCAGTTAAATTAAAGAAAAAGAGAGAGCAAAATGTTATTTAATCAAAGAAAACTAGCATCATGAGACATTCAGATAATATCATATAAGCAATTAAGCTCGATGGTCGGTAAAGTCTGCATATAAACATACGAAATCAAATATTTATTGTGACGACCAGCATAAACAATCACATTACTAAGTCATTTTAACTCGTGAATGGTTTAATTTCAAGTAACATTGAGAACTAAAACAGGTTGTTATACCTTCTCTCGCGGCATGCACCTCAATCGAAGTGGTGCCATATGAGTTTGCCGGCGTGGCGGTGGTACACGTTGGATTATCTGTTTCAAGAAGAGGCTAGCCTTCGGGGCGGTGAAAGCTAACGTGGCAAAAGAAGATATACGTGTACCATGTAGGCGGAATCTTTCCCTCAAATATCACCGTTTATGGTAGAAATTGACATTGTTATCGTTGGGTTAAAGCATGCAGCTGAAGATTACTTATATACTTCGTAATCGTAAGTAAATTTGTTATAAATACTGAGGCAATCTTTTTTTCTCGTTGCCATGGGCTACATTAACTTAATCACTTCTCAGAAGATCACGTACTTCTTTGATTTGGGATACATGGCAATCTTTATGGATATTACTTTATAAGTTTCATTCTCTTGTTTTATTTCTCCTACCAAACGCTTTGCATTCTTGTTTATAATATTATCCTGTATGTTTCTTACACTGTACGAATGGTATTCATTGACTAAAATAACAAAAATGAAGTTGTCCGTCTTCGTGCTGCTAGCCGGCAAAAATGAGCCGCTGCTGGTCTGATGGGATTCCGTCCTTGGCTTGGATCTTTGCCTTCATATTGACAATGGAAGACTCCAACTCCAACGTTATGGCCTTCACGAAAATCTGCATCTTGTTTGGTTTCGGCTAGGGTTGGACAAATGAAGATGAAGGCGAGGTTACTGGCCTAGGGTTTTGTGGGATTGCTAAGAGCGCCTGTGTATTTACATAAATGACCCATACTTCTTGGTCAGTGCCGAATTACATGGGGTTGTTCAAAAGTCTGATGTGGCAACTTGGTATTGGTAGTCCGACACTCCACTGAAAAAAAAAGAAACTAGTACAAATTCCAAAACCGTATTTGCAGTGAATATTAAACCAATACTATAATTCAGTCTTTCTGATTTTCAGTGATTCCAGGGGCTCAAACATACTTGGTTAATGATAAAAATTAGGGGGTCATTATGATGATGAGACCAGCATTAAGTTTTAACGAATTACACTTCAATTGGCAAACGTCAAAGCTATGGTTAATTAGTCAAGTACAATTGACGCTTATACTTTGGGAAATTTTATAAAATTAAAGAAAAATTCAAAAGAAATGATTAAAGAATGCAATTGATTTTGAAGCAAGCAAACGGTTTAACTTCCTCGATCACCGGCAAATTAAGCTGGAAAGTAATTAATTGACGAAACTACAATGCCTCCCGATCTCACCCTCTGTGCCAGTGAGTACATTGAGAGATCCCATGTGCGCCATTGCCTTGGCATACTTGGCAGCTCGCATTGCTCCGTTACCTGCATTGTTCATTACCATATTTGAGGTGAAGGGGCTGTCCATCAACGTCTGACGTCAATAAACCGCAACGATTCCTCAACTCCATGTAGTACTTGTTGTCCGGGCGATTAGACGTCACAAATTTAGTGCCACTGTTGGGTCTCTTGTGGCTCCGTTTGTCGGTGGACACTTGGTTTTCAAGAAAGCAGCAAATCTAGGATCCATGGAAGGATCTTGTGCATGAGTTTCATTAAAGAGTAGAGGTGGTTGGAGAATGAAGAGTAGTGTGATACTCCTCCAATCCAGTGTGCTCCAGATAGTGTCACCAGCTCGTCAACTGACATTCCTTTTCTTCCAAAACTTGCTGCTATTTGCTCTGCATTGATGAAAGGAGGGAGAGTTTTTATAGCTTCATCGCTTATAGAAACCCGTCCATCGCTGTGTCCAGCTGGTACGGCGTAGTTTATGCCACCAACTTTGAAAGAACTGTCGCGAGAAACGAAAGCAATAATGTCAGAACATGACACGATATTTGGGCATAAAGCTTGTATTTGCGCTTTGGCCTCGTCGATCACCTCCAAGCCTCGTAAGCTTGGATTGTTGGCGGGATGTTCTCTCTCTGAAGGCGGGTTTCCCGGTCTGGTTTATAGTATCACGGAAGCATCACAACCCTGAGAAAATAAAATATTCGTTAACAACAGTTTTAATATTATTTAGCAAATGCATAGATAATAAGAGAAGACATGCATTCAATCAAAATTATCAGAATCAAGAACGTATGGAAATGAACGTACTCTGACAAAGCAGTCATGGAATCTTGATGAGACCTGCAGCTATTCCAGGATGCGAGAGATGGCTTTGTTTACGGCTTTTCTCACAAATGTCTCCGCCGATGGACAGGTTGATTTATATAATCCTACTCTGAAATTCGCCGATGATGCCAAAGGCGTGGTGGAAACCATTAGCATACACATCACAATTCAAGAGAGAATTGGAGAAGGAATGGTCATTGTGAATGTGATCCAAATCCTAGACTAATTCTTGTTTCATTTGAGGAACATGTCTGTTGCAGCATCATTTGCTTTTACCTCGAATCCCAACTCAGTGGATTTCTCTTCCGCCCATTTGTTGCCAAGAAACACAAGCGTATTTGTATTTTTCTTCCGAAGTGGGGGGACTGGTTAGACTTTCCATATCATTCGACAATCGACAAATTTATTTTCAGCATTCATTTTACGTTATACATGTTTTAAATTTCCCATTTACGTACTTTATATTGAACCAATAATTTTACTTTCCCAACGCATTAATCCTCCTGAATTACGAGAACTTATTCAACGGCATACTACTGATATTACTTCTCAACATATTAATCCTCCTCAAATTATGAAGAATTAATCAACAGCAGGTCTCTGGGTTTGTCTTGTCAGTTGAGCTGTTGATTAATGTAGTTGACTTGGAGGGTTTTCGTGTCTTTTTAGCAGCATCCTCACAATCGTTGATTGGATTACAAGAAACAGAGAGAAAATAATTAAACTCCCATTTGATTAATTCTATCCGAGAAAATAAAAATAAAAAATATATATATTGAGGAAACTTCGGGCCGCCGAACAACTATTTGTTTAGAAACCGATCACAGCATGGATCTAAACCATCAACAATTCAAAAGTTGCTATCTCATTTGAATAAAGAAAATTATTTGTTAGCATTTTTAAACCTTTATTGTAGCGTTGAACCCGATTTTGTCGTAAAGATACCGAATAAATGAAGTCTTCTCTTATCAACTTCTAGGAAATGGAATTTCCAGTCGTAAGCAGCTGATTAAATCAAATATTTGCCAGACAAGTATACATTCTTAAAACAATAATTAAAACGAAGAGTCATGGTCTGAATTAATCTTCAAAATTGTATGCGTGAGAGGCAAGTAAACAAGCTATTACACCAACTCATACGGTGCAATACATCTCTTCTGCCATTTTGCAGGCTTATATACATTCTGTATACATTGCTGCTGCCGCACGCTTAATATTTCATCCTCTAAACCTTATTACCATTTCTTTCCTTTTTCTCCTTTATTTGTAATTTCTATGGCTCCATGCGAGGAGTTACGATCATGAAGCCGTCGAAGAAATCTCCGTTATGCAGTGCACTGCACACGTTGGAGGCACTTGCAGGTATTAACTTGTGTTCGGGCGTCCGATATGGGTCCTGCAAGCAAGATGGACTACTGTCTGGTGGCAGCTGTGGTGTTTGGTGAACTGCCCGGTGATCAACTGTTACAAACTGTCCAGTCGTAGAAACAACGATTGTGGAGCATAGTGGACTGTTTCGAGCCGTCAGGTGATAAAAACTACGATGGTGGTTGCCAGATTTGGTAGATTGTTTTGTGTTATCCACTGATGAAAACGGCAAATTTAAACTATGGTGGACTGTTTCGAACCATCGAGTGACTTGGGGAAGTTGTATGAACTGTTACAATCCTAAATCCCACACGAGTTAATACAAATACGAATAGAAATATAAGCTCATGAACACCTTCCTTCACAAACCCATTTTCGAAGACGAATTCTAACCATGAACTTCTATCAATCACAATTCCCACTTCACTCACTGTTAGATTTTGTGTCTCGTCCTCGACTTTGTTCATATAAACTTTCCCACCCAGATGAACACAAATCATCCTCGATTTTATTCGTATAAGCTCTCCCTCTCAAATGAACTACTTCACATCCCACGTTGCATAACAATTATCTTTGCAGTTTTCAGTTTAAACTTTAAATTAAATGCCCCAAATCCAATTTTCTGATCCAATTTCACCCAAACACCACCCTAGATTAATTAAATGACCTTAAGCATTGATAAAACTTTTTCTACAAGTCAACAAATTTGTTTATTAATCTACCTCTCCCACAAATTGGTCTGCCCATCTTCCTTGCAAAAAGTCTACCACTCACGCGACGAAGACAATCAAGGGACGTTGTTTCATGTGTTTTATGGGTTGACTATGTATGCCTGCAGCCGAAGTGGTGCATGCTTCATGAGTTCAGGTAAAATTCGATGATTTAATTTTGAGTTAATAGCATCAACATTCTCACAGTTTGTTTTGACATTACATCAACTTATATGATTAACAATTTTACTAAGGATGTTCCTGTCGTTAAATTTTTTAATTTTAGCAACAAAATTATCACTAGTGGAGCTTTTTGCCTAAATTTTGAATGAAAAAACTCTACACAGGAAGCATCTTTGTGTCTTACCAAATATTTTCTTAGATTGCTACAGTTTATTCATGTATTGAGCATGTTAAATCACTACTATGTATTGGATAGCCAAATTTCGGAATTGTATAATTTGGGGCATGGGTGGAAAAGGTAAAAACAACCCTTGCTGAAGCTATTTTCAAGCAAGTTACTAGTGATTTTGAAGGGTAAGTGTTTTATGGCTAATTTTAGGGAAAAATTAGAAAGAGGGGATGGATTAGAACAGCTACAAAAGGTAGTCCTTTCTTGTTTGTTAGGAGATAAATAGTACAGTACGAGGTCCCAATTGTATACCAAGGAGAGGCTCCACAACATGAAAATCTTTATTGTTCTTGATGATGTGAATAAACTCGGAGGACATCAAGAGTACATATGGGGAGGGCTGATCAATTTGGTCAAGGGAACAAAATAATTGTAACTACTGCAAATAGAAGTGTACTTCAAAAATAGGGGGTGGAATATATATATATATATATATATATATATGAGGTTGAAAATTTGAATAATAATGAAGCTCTTGAGCTTTTCTGCAACTATGCCATTAGACAATACCATCGCGAGCTTTTGCAGAGAGCCGTAGATCAATCTCAAGGCAATGTACTATGGATTAAACATCCTCGTTGACAAGTGACTCGTAACATTAGCAAAAAATTAGTGGGTCTGAATGCATTTTCTATTGCAAGAAAATGGGTTGGAAGATTTAGACGGGCACACTTTGGGCCTATTGGGATTCACTTCTGACCATTAAATGCGAATGTGCATGTTGTATGCTGACCTTCTTTCTCAGTTCAAGTCTCCTCAACCGATGACAACTGAGCCCACCCCAGCATATTTCCAACCACCGTATACAAAACATCTCATGGCTGGTAAGTGATTGAAACTCGGTCTTATGCACATTCCAAAGTTGCCCCCTTGGGCAGTGAATCCCTGTTCCAGAACCTCTTCGAGGACAATTTGTTTGCCAAATCTCGCTTTAGATGAACATTAATTAAGTGTGAACAATTCAGATAATTATTTTATATTTATATCGCAATAAAATAAATTAATTGAATATAATTCCAGATCCGAATGAGCTTGTTATTTGATTATTGAAGAGTAGGGTAAATTGCATTTTCACTCTTCAATTGAGTTTTAAAAAACTATTAGTAAAAATATCAAATTACTTGTGTGCCATTGAGAAGTTAAAAGATTTTGGGTGAAGGTTTTGATCAAGGTACTGTTTTGACATTGATAATTTTCCCACTTCATTTGCGAGCGAATGGGATTTAAGCAGGTCATCATACTTTTAATATTTAATCTAATTGCCTTAAACCCTTAGGGTTCTGGATATATGTAATATCTACGAGAAAGAACTGATAAGATCTCTACTAAGACTAATCTCAGCAAGCTTTGAACTCAGAAATCCCTCGGCCAAGGTAATTTATTCCATGAATTTATTGAATCATTTCCTAGTTTTCTAGCTGTTTAATTTTATTTTTTATATTTTCTTTTGTTCATAGCTGTTCATCGACAGCGAGCACCGCAGCTACAGTATATTTCTTTCTCAGTCTTTTTCATGGGATTCTGATTCTGCGATCCATCCTTCTTTATCTTCAACTCCTAATGATATGCCTCGTGGGTTTATGAAGCTTAGTGTTCTAGATAAAACGTGTGATTTAGTACGTTCTTACGGTTGAATTTAGCATCGAATTTTGATTTAGGGTTTTACGAAATTCCCTTGTTTTCTGATATATCACTGACGCTTAGTATTCACGGAAATAGAGCGGTGCGTCTTGTTTCTTTCTTTCTCATGGCAAACACAAAAGCACATCCACCCACACCACGCACATGAACAAGAAAAAGCAAGAACTTTCTTAATTTCTGAGTGTTGATTGAACGTCATTTATCCTTTAACGCGAAATGTTTATGAGCACTTATGCCAACTCAGTTTGTTATTAAAACCCTTTTTTTTTTTTCCTTTTTCAGCTCTTCCAATACAGAAAATTCAATGGATCTATTTGATAGAACCACTAGATTTGAGGTTGATGATGACTTCGGTTATAGGGTAGTAGTTAAAACTGCACCCGGATTGTTTACAGAACAGGAGTTCATCATATCTAAGAGCGAATGCAAATACATACCATACGGTACTGTTGATAAGCCCTACAATGAGGATCTTGAGATCTTAATATACGTTTCTCAACATGATGAAACCAGGGAAGAAAGAATGACTCTCATCTGTAAAGTGGTCCTTAGAGACCATGCGAAAGTTATATTAAGGAGTAGGCCGGATGGGGTAGTTACCTTCAAGCCTGTCAAGGGGAATGCAATTGCAAGAATGAGGTTCCTCCTTTTTATTCTCAGTTCAAGATTTTATCCTTTGAGTTTACCATTCTATTCTATTGTTTAGTTGCATCAAATTGGTATATCAGCATTGTCGTCCAACTCAGAGAATGCGAGAAAAAGTTGAAGTTATTCGGAAGAAAGAAGCTGGAGAAGATCAGGACAAAAATTTACAGGTAACTGTATTGCATTATGTCGGATTAATTTTCAATTAGGAGTTGAGTACTTTGTGTTTAATTTAGTTTATCTGATTATGCTGCGGGAAAATTTCAATATACTCCATAAACAGTCTGCAACCAGTTTTTATTTATTTATTTATTTATTATTTATTATTTATTATTTTTTATTTTTTTTTTCGTATACGCAATGGCTGTCGTCCTTCCAACCTTACTCCACACATCGTATAAGATATGTATGTTGATGATGATGGACTAGGATCCTCCCTTCTCTTCTTCTTCTCCTTTCTTCTTCTTCTTTCTTCTTCCATGACCTCTATCTTCTCTATTATATTCATAACCTGTTGAATTTAAAATATTCATGCTAAAGCCCAATAAACTTTTGGGTAATAATAGGGATCCTAAGTACTTATTCCAATTCATATTCTAATTGATAATACGTCTTTACTTAGTAGTAGATTTGGTCAATTGCTAGAGCCTTTGCAAGATACAGGAAGCAACAAAATTAATAGTTGGCCACAGTTTGTTGATACTATTGTCTGTCTCCTTCAAGTGTCCGTGAATGAAAACCTCTATAAAACGATTACCTGCAAATGAATCTTCAAATCTCCATAACAGGAAAGAACAAAAAGGAAGTTTGCTCTAACAGATTAGTTTGAATGGTTGATGGTTTACTAGTGATTTTCTATTGCACTTTCTATTTACAGTAATTTATTATCAATCTTATTAGTTTCCTCCGTTATTGTTTCACTTGTGTTTACATAAACTTTTGTTTTGCACAGGCTGCTGGTCACTAAGTTTCTGGCAACTGAGCCATATCTGGTTAATCCCTAGCAGTATTTAATGCTTCAGTGTTTGTTTGTGTTTTGTTTGGGTTTTCCGGGACCATTAAGAATGATTCGGTATGTGTTTTTCCAAATTATGTGTACTAAAGGAGACTATAAGTAATTGTGATTTGTGAAAATAAGCAGCTGCTAAGTGTTAGATAAGATAAGACTCGCTATGTTTATGCTTGAAGGAATGGCCTGAGTTTTGGGGTCATAATCAAGTTTTTGAAGTATAATCACTATGGAACTAATATTAGACTAAAAAATGAACCAAAATTTGTATGATTGAAGCATTGAGTATGCATGAAATGAATATATCAGAATGATGACAGTATTAAGCAGCGTATTATTTGATCGAAGAAATTAAACCAGCATTATGAGATTAGATCATAATGCTGCAAGTTTCTTCTTCTGTACGTGAAGAAAATCATACTTCGGGTAATCTTTAGTTAAGGAGTGAAATCGAGTACGAGAATCAGACAACACAAAATCTTAACCAACCATAGAACAGAACTGTACTGTGAAGATCGAAGATTTTGCGAATGCTGTCTTCGGCGGCACAATAACGTTGTCCTCTAGCGGACAGAGAGCTTTCTTCCTCTATCGTCAGTTTGTTCATTAGAAGGATAAAAATAAAAATGTGCAACATGTTAAACTCATCGGTGGGTGATTCAATAAACATACCAAATCAAATTCTGACACCATAATTATACTTGTAATCTTATAAAGGAAGTGAATGAACAACGATAGTAACAATAAATCATAAGTCTTGAATAGCATTACTTCCTTAAATTTGTGTTTTAATTTCAAGTAGATAGAAGACTAAAAGAAGCTATTTGCATGATTAGATACCACTTTTTTTCCCTTCATGAATTTAGACTTTTCTCTGCAACACCGTTCATTGCTGTCTTTTTCTTCATTGTTTGTTGTAATTTGATCGTTCTATCCTTTTTCTTTTCAAGCAGACTTAATTCGGTCAACATGTTGAAGAAAATTATTTCGTACTGTGAGTTTTGAGACAAGCTTTTTTAATTGCTCTCTCGTTACTACTCAATCAAACGGTGCCTACATGAGTTTTCCGGCGTGTTGGTGAACGTTTTGAAGCCACCTGGGCGGTGAGGCTAACGTGGCAAAGAAGATATATAGTAATTGTTTTCATAATTTTTGTTTTGTTTTGTCCAGGTTGGTCATTGGATTTCTTGTCCTGATACCACTGATGGCTAATCTTGAACCCATCTTTTGTCTTGTGCTATATCTTCCTTGTATCGTTTCTTTATGCTTTCTTGGACATTGATGTGTGATTTGTGAGTTGATTTCAGAAGCAAGCAACGGCAAATCTTAGCCAAAGTATGATCTCAGTTAGCTAAGCACGAACGGCTGCATTTTTCTTTTTCCTTCTATCAGATTGCATCGATTATTCATGGTTAAAACTGGCTCTCTTTGCGCTAACTAAGCCAATACCATCTTTTCTTGCAAGGATTTCGTGTGTAATGATTATAAAGACTTTAGTCCTTTGTTCAATGATATGAAATCCTGTAACAAAAAATGATGATTTAACTTTCGACAATTAGACAATTGTATTTTCGCTTATTAGAGGTTATACTTGACATATGATAGTCATAGCTTTTAAAAATAGTATATAGAATACTTGACATCTTGTTATCAGGGCTTTAACATGCATATATGTAATCAATTAATCTCTCCAAGAAACTAGCAAAGGAAAGAGTAAATAGAAAAATGAATATAATACAATATCAATCAGAAATCTTGTGATGATTGCGCAACAGAGGACATATATAACTGTGACTTGCAAAAACTCTAAAATTATTAAAATAAATTATCAATTTATATATTATTATTATTTTTTAATTTAATATTAAATTAAATAAAATTACACCTTAAAGATTTATTCAAGATTCTAAAAACTTATAATCACAGAGCTCTCTAATTTAGCTACCCGTGTTGGGTCCTTTCGTGTTTCCTCCTCGACACGATAATTACAAAAATCCCATCATCCACTCATCGGTAAACACTGTACTTTGAAGCATCTTATCTTGATTTGATAGCAAAGAGAAGCTGTGTAAAAAGGAAAATAAAAAATGGGCCATAGGCAAAAAGTAGATGATCATGATAACTTGGTTCTGTTAATTATCTATTTGCTGCATGATTAGCCTCCTTTTCATTAAGACCGACAAATTACATTTCAAACAGTCGGTCTAATCACTAATTATTCCAAAAAAAAATTGTCTTGAAATAACGAAGAAAGGTTATGAACTAGCAGAAAGTGACTCATTTGAACTGTGAAGCAATCACATCTCACTTCCTGTGCTAGTTTTAAATGTCAGCTTCAGCAAGCGAGACTCCTGTTTTGGTCAAAAAGATTTCGTGCCCCGTATCCTATGCATGGTATTATACAAGTATTCTGACATGGAATTGTCGAGTTTGGCTTGATAGCTATACTCGAAGACTTGTTCAAGATTAAATTTTATTACTACTAATTTTTTAGGTTTCTTCTATCCTTGTTTAAGAGAGAATTATTTAGTTTAGATACAATTCTATTTTGTCATTTGTATTTAAATGCATCAGTCATGAAATAAAAGCAACAATGAATTTTCTTCTGATCTTTGTGTTGTTAAGAAGGCTAGTTCATCTTGAAAAAATCAACGAGGAAGATAAAGATCTCTCGAAGTATTGAGAAGAACAAAGATTTCTTCAAGTATCTTGAATATTTTGTTTCGTAATCATAAATAAATCACCCAAGATTGATCTCTGTGCTTTGGTCATGAATAGACTAGTTACGTGCTCTTGTACTAAGGCATGTAACATATTCACACTTTATAATGGGATAAAGATGATAACCAATGAATGAATGTTTGTATGCAAAAGGTTCGTGCATGCACTTAAATTGTGGTGCTTGGAGATATTGCTATTAATAAAAATGAAGTTTTTAATATCATTTATTTTGAATTTTGAATAAAAAATATTTTAAAACGTTATAAATATTTCTAAAAATTAATTAAATTAATAAAAAAAATCGCAAACTTTTAAAAAATGCAACTCTTCCTAAATTTACAATTAAATTTTAATGAATATTTGTCAATGATTATCGTATCTTTATAAATTGATTGTGCAAATTTAAAATTAAATATTTAATTTTAATTTTTTTTATTTCTTTGAATTTTAAAATTTTATATTTTTTAATTCTTCCGACAATTTTTCGTTGTCACTTGGTATAAAATTCATTTAAAACTTATCGTATTTTAAAGCAATTTGCTTGTAAATTTTATAAACAATCTCAACAGAAAGAAACAAATAAAACACTTCAAAGAAATGCATATTCTATAATGGTTTCGAGTGTTGATTCTAAAGATTTTTAACAGAAAATATATACATACTACCATATCTTCATCTGCATACAGTGAAGCTGAAGGGCATGATCAACTTTCAGCCAACTAATTGAAACTTTAGTCTCTAAACTGTAAATTACTTTTTTATATCTTCGTTCAACTGTTGATAGATATTAGTAGATTGTAAGAGAATGCTTGTATACGCAAACATGTCTTGCACATAAATGCATATGTCGCATGAGCTTCTGGTAATAATTGTTTCTTTTTTTAACTTACCAAGTTTGTCGTAATCAAGTATATTATAAGAACCTCCATGGCAGCCCTGGCCACCATCCAATTCTAGAGCCCCACTTCACATCTTTGCACACATCTCTCTCTATATCTCTTGCAGTATTTCTCCCGTTCGCCGGAATATTATAATATATATTCCGGCCACTTACCGTACCAGTCAAGAACCTGACATTCAGGTTTTTTTTTTTTTTTGTTAGTTTTATCTCAATCATTCAACAGTCTATCTCTGAATTCCAAAAGAAAAAAGAAAAGCCAGCTTGGAAATGCACTGAATTAAGCTTTACAGTGAGAGACCAGTACCACTACTCATCTCATCGGCCACCAGCACCACCATTTCCTCTTTCTCTCAAGAGTAAGGAATCTCGCACCTTTATGCAACTAGTTCAATTACATACGCAGCCTACTCTTTATCCAATCGAGTTTTTCTGTTTAGTTTCTTTAAATGCTGCTGGAAAAGTTTTATTATTTCGTCATCAGACTGCAAACTTTCATGCTTAAAAGCTCATCCTAAAGCTATAATATCCCGCAACTTTTCTCCTTTAAAGTTCCTTTTCTTAAAGGCAGTGAGTGTCCTCGTCGATGATGGATAGAAAGGGATTGATGCCAGTATATACATCCTAACAATTGAAGAGCAGTCCCCAAAAATACCATATTACTCATTCTCAGAAGTTGCTAGTTTCCACCTGGTATATTTGTCCTAAAAAACGTTCTTGGTTTTACGCCGTGATGTTCCAAGTTCGTTCCTTCACACTCGTTTCTCATAGTTTTCTTGCATAAAGTTAAGGAAGAAATTTACCAGGATCATTCGGTAAGTTGGGAGTCTTTTTTCCTTGTTTGAGTTGGCTTGTGCTTGAATTTGTTCATCTTTGATGTCTGCTTCAAAGATTGCAGTTGTTTTCAGTCTCAAAGCAAATCCTTGATGCACAATTTATCAACCTCTCCAATGGTTATTGGTATCCATTGATGATCTTAACTGTTCTTTTGGCAGCTTGTGGTTAAATGTTCCCCCTCTCACACCTAGTTCTTCTTTCAGTACAACCACTAGATTTTTGAAGTTTTTTCTAGCTCTACTTCTGTAAATTAATCGCCCTCCTCGTACATTTCGCTTTTGTGTACAAATTTCCTGCCTAATTTATATACTCGCGTGATACAGCTCCCTTTCCTAACCGAACCATCCCTACTCCCAAGCTAGCAAATCTGGTCCAGAGAGTTTTAGCAGGAAGCTCTTGTTAACATGACATGACAGTAATATTGGTTTGAATAATATTATTTTATTAATAAAATAAAAAATATATTTATTAATAATTAATAAAATATTTAATAAATTTTTTTATTATTTTAATTAAATAATAAATTTATTTATATTTTTTTACACATTATTAATATATTTTTTATTTTATTAATTAAATAATTTAATTACGTAAATAATAATAATATAATAAAACTATTTTATTTAAAATTTGCTCAAAAATAAAACCTCACCACCCATCAAATGACTCCTAGCAGCATTGCAGTAAAGATTTGACTTGCAATCTGTAGCAGCCGTAGTAGTATCTGCATATATCTCAATCTATTTCGTTTTAATTTAATATATATATTCTGTGCAGGCAGAGTCTGGCAGTTGGCTTAGTTCAGTTAATGTAACAGAGACGAAGGGAGCTGGAAGAAGCATTAAAGGATGGCTTAGTAGACAAGAGCGTTAATGTGATGTAAAAAAGAGAAGGTAACGTAAAGCAAAAGGTTCGTTTGCATTGCAGTGTCACTCTATCTCCTCTCCTCTCTTAAACCGTTAGCCGGCGTTGTGGCAGCAGAGTTCAGTTTTGACTTAGCCATTTAAGCCATTAATATCTCTCGATGTTTGAGTAATTATTATTCTTATATTAATGAAAAGATCATATTAGTCTGCTTTGTTAGATTACCATCACAGATAACTGATACACAGATCGTAGCTGGCGAGAGAAACAGTGGCTGAGGCTGGGAACTTTCCCTTTCGGTTTTGGCTTATGTCTTGTTACTTTTTATTTATTGTTTCCTTCTATCTTGTTCCCAAGGTTTTATCCTTTTAGATGGAACAGTCTTATTTCATTGTCGTGAAACTAGGTTATTATGTTTATATAATAAAATTGCTTTATTTAATACTCACGCTTAAGTCTAATCTAATTGCTTGGGGTTTTTTTTTTTTTTTTTTTTTTGGGTTTCCACCACTTCTCGTAAAGGTTAGCTAATTTAGTTTTCAGTCATTTATCATTGATCTTTTATTCCTTAATTTATGTTTCCCATACTTTTGCTTTTTCAGTTTTCAAAACCCACCCTCAGGAATTCGCCATCTGGGCTTAAACCAGAATAAGGTTAGCTGGGGAATCAGAACTCGGTGAGCTAAGCTTGGACCGACCTCAGCTCTATTGATTGCCTTAGATTTAGACCCTTGAATTAATCCAAGATTAATGCAAGAATTTCGTAAATTTTATTTCTTCAGCTTTTTATTCTCAGTTTTTTTATTAAAAGAAAGAAGATGGGGTCATAATTCTAACTGGTAACTGGTAAGCCCCGGGGAACAAAATGGGGTTGGACCACTCATCCACTTCATCCTGTTCTAACATCACTGCGTGATTCTGCAAGGATAGAGACATGACCTTATTGTTCTTCAAACTATTGTAATGCTGATTACCGTTCACTACCCTCGTGTTATAAATCCTGTCAGTGCCTGCCAAAAAGGCATCCGAGGATTGCAGCTACATGAGCTTAAGGTCAAACAATATGTCCGGTTTATAAAAAACAAAGGGAAACTGCATAGACTGTAAATTCTGCGATTGCTCATTAAAATTACTGCTATTCGGTTAACCCATGAGTGACCTAAATCCGTTACCTTTTCAGCGTTATTGACAATGCTTTACTGTTTAGGCTATGATCTTCCTGTCTGTTGTGTATTGATCGAATTGTCTAGTCTTTAGTTCTTATGTCTTGTCCCTGTTAGCCGGGCATTGAGGCGCGTTAAAGCTCCTTTATCTCCACTGAAAAGGGCTTGATGTATGCCAGCATACAAGCTGTCCCGCAAAGCAAAGGAGTTGGGAGTAATTCAATCCAGCTTTCCCCATAGGCTCACTGGCTGTAGGGAAATCGGCGGCATATTTTCCAGGAAACCAACGGATACTTGCGTTTGGATTTGGTTGGTGATGAGTAATTGTACTGGAAATCGGATAAACCAAAATCAGTCTCTCCTTCTCAAATCTCAATATAATCTAGTAGACAAAAAGTGGAAGGTCTAATCAGCAACAAAACCCAAAACCCATCGAGTCTTTTCTCTAATATCCAAACTTTACCAAGTTACCATGCATCAGAGGGACATTTTCTGCGGTGTTTTCCCTAGTGTTCATTTCGTCTCGGTGTTGAATTTTTTCCAATTTTTGTGCCCATAAATTCTTGCTTTTGCATGTCAAATTTTTCATCCTTTTCAGAAAATATATTGGGTAAAACGTAAAGTAAATAACACTATCGATTTGATGCTGTCCTGTTCTTTTTAGCTTCCAGCCGTTAACAGTGCTTTGTTTCTCTCTGACATTTCATTAAATTTTTCTCAGAAACTGCTAGAATAACAAGTAATATGTTAGCCATCATTTCGTCATATCTCTTATTTTGGTAGACTGCAATCTCCCCTGTCTGTATGCGTGTAGATAGCTTGTTATAACATTATTCAATTGTATTATTTGAGTCTTGGAATTTTCTTCAAACCAAGGGAAGGTGCTCTTTGTTACCACAGAAATGCCCCACTTAAAAATGAGAGAGCCTGAGGAGAAGCGTGTGTTGTCCGTAAACCAGAAGAAATCATCCCAGATGATACCCAAAAGAGGAGATAACATAGGCTATGAAAAAGATAGCGATAGTAGGGAGAAGGGAAGAAGAAGAGGTAAAGGAACCATAGTGGAGAGTTTACGGGAATCAAAGGTTGATCTAAATCTAAAGGGTTCATGCAGAAGCCTCAAGTTCCGCCGCAGGCCTGGTTATGGCCAGTTGGGAACTAGGTGCCTGGTTAAAGCCAACCATTTTCTTGCGGAGATCCCTGGCTCAGAATTGAGTCAATATAGTGTAAGTTTCAACAACTGCAGGATTTTTTTTGCTTTATATGTATATATTCTTTAATGTCAACAGGTGATGCAATTAATGTTGTTATTTTTGCAACATAATATGTTTCCTGCTGCAGGTTAGGATAAGCCCTGAAGTTACTTCCCGGAAATTGAACAAAGCAATTATGACTCAATTAGTTAAGCTACACCGAAACAGTGACTTGGGGATGAGGCTTCCTGTTTATGATGGAGGAAGCGCCCTTTACACAGCCAGACCACTACCTTTTACGTCAAAAGCGTTTACCATAACATTAGTTGATGATGACGAGGGAACATGTCACGTAAGGTAATTGATTGTTTGATTAACGACACTTGCTCTGGACTGTTCACTTATTCTTAGAAATGATGGTTTACTTTGGCCTCTCTGATTGAAGTTTTTGGAGTGATGCTTAAAGTTTTGGCTAATTTATCAGGGAACGGCTATTTAAAGTGACAATCAAGTTTGTAGCTCTTGCCAGTATGGTGCAGTTACGCGAGCTTCTTTCTGGGCAACAAGTTGATTACCCTCAAGAAGCCATTAAGATAATAGATATTGTCTTAAGGGAACTTGCATCTCAAAGGTACAAATTATTCGTTGCAAATTTTGTTCATATATTTTCTGCAGGTTTAATTTACTATTGCCGATAGATATGAAATTAGTTTTTTATTTAAATTATTTTTTTATTTTTTAATGTGGATGCATGTAGATACGTATCAGTTGGAAGGTTCCTTTATTCTCCTGACATTAAGAGACCAGAGCAGTTGGATGGTGGCTTAGAGGCGTGGCGTGGCTTCTACCAGAGTATAAGACCGACTCAGATGGGATTGTCACTAAATATTGGTGGGACACCTTGAAAACATGCATCTAATTGAATTACTGTTATAGCAGTCATTTTCACATCCAAAGTTAGCACTATGCATTTCTTATTTTTCTCGCCATTTCAGACATGTCAACAACAGCGTTCATTGAACCACTTCTGGTCATTGATTTTGTTGCTAAAATTTTGGATAAAGATGTGTATTCAAGATCACTGTCGGAAGCAGACTGTGTTAAGGTATTATTTGTTATGTTGAAGAATGAACTGATACCATTCATAGATGTGACAATTTAGATTAACACTGATCCATATTTATGTAATGCATTCACAATCATCGTGTTGTGGAGCAATATTCGGATCCTGTAGCACCCGAGTTAATAATTCTGTGGTAATTTCTATGATGATCCTGTTCTGCATCTGCTCACTTCTAACAACTCTAAATATAGCTTATAATTTCATGTGCAGTATCAAATGATATTTATGCAACTCATCTGAAATGCAGTTGCATAAATTTAACTATTCAAGTGTCATCTTATATTCTTATACTTCTGTATGTAAGCTATTTTATAGTAGCTTGTTGAAGACATTCCGGATCAAGGTATGGCCAACACATTTCACTTAAATTAATAATGGAAACATTAATGACTTCCATAACTGCTGTACTAGCCGATAATTGTTGTAAATCTCACTCATGTAGCTGTTGTGCTTGAGCTTAGAATTAGAATTGGGCAACTGAATTGGTATGAAGATGTCAATTGGCCAAGGGGCTTTGTATTCAGGAAGCTAAGTTTGAAACACACTAACAGATGACATGGGGAAATCTTGGTTTTGTTTAAATTTATTTGTTAGATTAAAAGTGCAGGGATATGATTGAATAATTTAAATGAGCTTCAATTGCTTATATTGTGCAGGTTAAGAAAGCCCTTAGAGGCATTAAAGTTGAAGTAACACACAGAGGAAATGTACGAAGGAAGTATAGGATTTCAGGGTTGACAACACAGCCTACTAAAGAGCTAATGTATTTACTATCTTGAACTTTGCCGCCTGGTTGTTTTTCGTTCAGACAATGGACTTTCTTTTTTTCCCCTTTCCTTCTTAGTTCTGGTATTCTTTGTCCTACGAAAATGATTTTTTTTCTCCTTCTCCTTTTATCAGTTTCCCGCTCGATGAGCAAATGAACATGAAATCAGTTGTTGAGTACTTTCAAGAGATGTATGGATATACCATTCATTATGCCCATCTACCTTGTCTTCAAGTTGGAAACCAGAGGAAGGTGAATTATTTGCCCATGGAGGTAACTTGTGCTTATTTTTATCCTACCCCTTTTATGCAGCAATTAAGATTTTTTTAGCTAATTCATGCAAATCTTATCACAGGCTTGCAAAATAGTTGAGGGACAGAGATACACGAAAGGGCTGAATGAAAAGCAGATAACTTCTCTACTAAAATTTTCATGCCAAAGACCTCATGAACAAGAAACAGATATCTTAAAGGTCTCCTTCGCGATTCCCTAAATGCTTGACATTATGATATTAATGCTAGCCTGAGGGGTCCATTAGGTTTCCCCCTTCTACATTTTGCACATTTATTCACTTCACTCAAATAGCAATAACGGTGAATAGTTAAATTGGTCAATATAAGTAATGGAAAGAAGATGTTGCTGTTGGTAAAAGGTTCTCCACTGTCTGTGCAGACAGTGCTCCAGAATGGTTATGACCAGGATGCATATGCAGAGGAGTTTGGAATCAGGGTGGACAATAAGCTTGTAGCCATTGAGGCTCGGGTTCTTCCAGCTCCTTGGGTAAAGTACAAAGTCACATGCTTAACATTTGATTCATTCAGAGTTGTAATGTTTTAACAATTTGTTTTTTATGGACCTTTTTGATAGCTTAAGTATAATGATGCTGGAAATGAAAAGGAATATTTGCCTCAAGTCGGTCAGTGGAATATGATGAACAAGGTTAGTTAATGTCAAGGACTGTTGGCATCTCTGGTACTAAACAACAATATTTGTGTGTAATCTTATGCAATTATTTTGTTTTAACCGCAGAAAGTGGTAAATGGAAGCTGTGTTAAATATTGGTCATGTATTAACTTCTCACAGTATGTTCAAGAGAGCACAGCTGCAGGTTTTTGTCAAAAGTTGATTCATATGTGCCAAACCTTGGGCATGGTAAGCTTTACTGTATAGGTCTCAATTATAGATGAGGGACAGTATTCAATTACACTCAACATTTATGTTGTTGTTTTGAATGGTTCCCGTCATTGGCCATATCTGTAATCAGATAGTTTTGATCATTCTTCGCAGGAATTTAATAAAGATCCAATTATTCCTATATATTCTGCAAGACCGGATCAGGTTAGGAAGGCATTGAAATATGTGTACCATGCGGCTGGAAACAAGCTTGAAGGGAAAGAATTGGAGTTACTCATCGCCATTCTTCCTGACAGCAATGGCTCTTTATATGGTAAGACGGTGGTTTTTGCTACTACATGCCCAATGGACTCATTTTGCAGAAGTTGGAAGCCACATTTGTGGGGCTACAAATATGCTTTGCAGATTACTGGGCACCTATGTGAAACTTTGCTTTGTTGCTTACCTTCAGTTTTTACAGTTACACATGCACATTTCTTTCTGTTGCTCTTATAAGACGGGAAAGTATGGTACAATTAAGCATATAAGACTAGGGATTACCTTGCAACTTCTATTCAGCTGAAAAGTGACATGCTCATCTGCATTCAGGTGATCTGAAACGAATTTGTGACACAGATCTAGGATTGATTTCTCAGTGCTGCCTCACAAAACATGTTGTCAAGATCAGCAAGCAATACCTAGCAAATTTGTCACTGAAAATAAATGTCAAGGTCTGTCAAAGATTGAATATCAATAATATCCTTGTGTTTGATTTCAATTAAACTCGCTTTGTTAATTTTCTATAGATGGGAGGAAGAAATACTGTGCTCTTAGATGCTTTAAGTTGGAGGATTCCTTTGGTTAGTGACATTCCAACAATAATTTTTGGAGCTGATGTAACTCATCCAGAATCTGGAGAGGACTCGAGCCCATCAATAGCTGCTGTAAGTAAATTAAATCCTGTGGCTTGAAATATTCTAGTTTGGCTATTTAGTCATAATGACTACTTCTGCACAGGTTGTAGCCTCACAAGACTGGCCTGAAGTTACCAAGTACGCTGGGTTGGTAAGTGCACAGCCCCATCGGCAAGAACTTATTCAAGATTTGTTCAAAACTTGGCAAGACCGCGAAAAGGGTACAGTTACTGGGGGCATGATCAGGTTTGTACATTCATGATCTAACTAGAGGATTGCGTGACTAAATTTGGCTGTCATAGGTTAATAATAGTCACCCTCTCAACACCCTAGTGGAATCGAGCCACTACTGCCAAGTTATAGCTTGTTGATCAATGATTTCCTCATCTACAACATAGACCGAAACGGCATTCATTTTGCTGAAATATTCCCTGGGCTGATTTGGCTTCGAGCTTGAAAGGAAATGCTTGGAAATAAATATAATCTGTTTTAGGTGACTGGGAGTATAATACAGCTAACTCAATCAACATTAGAACGAACCGTTTTGAAATATTGAATTTTGAGGTCGTAAACCATACCATAGCATCCTTACTTTTCTCGTCAAGTTTTGCTTGAGATCTTCGTCTGCATGTAGTTATGGCTAAAATTTGTGTCAGCCCATGAGCCAATATACTAACTGAAAGTCTATATTCATGCTACCGCAGGGAGCTCTTGCTTTCATTTAAGAAGGCAACTGGACGAAAACCCCTGCGAATAATATTTTACAGGTTCACTCTATATCCATTAATCATGATTTCCCCTCACTCTGATTCTTATTTGTTACCCATTCTGGTCTTGAAAAATAGATGCTTGTTTTCCATTCTTATCTTATGTTTGTGTTATCAATTGTTCTCGTAGAGATGGTGTCAGTGAAGGACAGTTCTACCAGGTTCTGCTTTACGAACTTGATGCCGTTCGCAAGGTTGGTTTACGCTCCAATCTTGATCTTATTAATCATGCTTTTCCTGTTCTTATATTCTGTTTATATCTAGGCTTGCGCATCACTAGAATCTAGTTACCAACCTCCGGTAACATTCATTGTGGTCCAAAAGCGCCACCATACAAGACTCTTCTCCAGCAACCACAAGGATGGAAATAGCACCGACAAGAGTGGAAATATCTTACCCGGTAATAACTTGTGATTGTTTTTTCTGCCTTCAATTGAGGAGCTTGCTAAGTCCACTGACAATGATACTAGATTTATCGGAATCATTCTCATAAGTGATTGCATGCTTTGAAACAGTGATCCTATTTTCATCTGTCACTGGGCTACCTAACTATCTACAACTAATGGTCAAGCAACTCTTATTCAAAACTGAGAATTGAGTGTTTATGACTTTGATTCTTCCAAATGCAGGCACTGTGGTGGACTCTAAGATTTGCCATCCTGCTGAGTTTGACTTCTATCTATGTAGTCATGCAGGAATCCAGGTTTGTGTTTTAAAAAAAAAAGTGTCCAATTTATGCAGAAGTATCTCATTTATGTATTCACATTAGTATTGCAAATTGACAGGGGACTAGTCGACCTGCTCATTACCATGTTCTCTGGGACGAGAACAATTTTACAGCGGATGAGATCCAATCTTTAACAAATAACCTTTGTTACACGTAAGAAGTTCAGGACCCTATGCCGTTGCTGCAATTTGCTTTCCATGCACAGGTTTTTAAATTGATTAACATTTTGCTTGTAGGTATGCTCGGTGCACAAGATCCGTCTCAGTAGGTAAAGTTCTGTCATCTCTTGCATTATCGCCGTATCCACGTATTAGTATTTTTGGCCTTTTCATTGCATTCGTTTGCTAACGGTAACATAAGCATATATGCTGCAGTGCCTCCTGCTTATTATGCACATCTAGCAGCCTACCGAGCTCGATTCTATATGGAACCAGAAGCGGCCGAGAATGGTAGAATGCGTTATAATAGTACAAGCACAAGCACGGGCACAACCGACGGGTCCTGCGTTCGCCCTCTTCCTCCATTGAAAGATAAGGTGAAGAATGTGATGTTTTACTGTTAATTACCGAAATTAACAGTATCCAGTTATGGAAGATGCCATTGTAGATGCAATGTAGGTTGAATTTTGGAAATGAAACTAACAAGCTTTTATCAGTTGCCGTAATACCCGGTTAGAGGATGATGATGATATGTAGGAAAGGTGCCATTTGACTTCCGAAGCTAACAATAAATAATACAGTAATCCAACTGCCGATGAGCTCCATGAACACCAACCGGGCGCTTTCCTTCAAACCTAAGCACGAACCTACTCCACAGCACTTCATTTATGGCTGCGAAAACAGGGTGGGGGAGAGAGGTTTGAGTTTTGCGGGTTTGGTTGCAATTACTTAAAATTAAAGGGGGCTTGTTTGAAATTTTTTGAATCAAGATTTGGATTTTGATGGCGGATTCTGTAGATTCGTTGGTGGAAAATCTGTTGGCAGCGACAACAACGTCGGATGTGCCATATTTTGGTCGGAAAGGACACCCAGTAGGCTGATGGATCATCTGATGGTGGATGTTTTAATTTAAAAGACCAGACTTTGAAATCTGATTTTCTCCTCGCAAGGGGAGAGCGAAAGGCAACATCCGCTGTCGACACGTGGGAATTAAATTGGCACGTGAACATGCTAAAATCTATCTATCTTCATAAGTAGGTGGTCCCCACTTTTTCATGCTTGTGGGCCACTCTGTTTATCTAATCAACTCCAAACCACGTGAAACTGAACAAATAATAAAATATTAATTATTTAACAAATTAAAAATAATAAATGTCATTATAATTATTTTTAATATTTTAATACGCGGATTAAAAAAATAAATGGCTCTGGCGGGCTGCGCTGTTCCGTGACTCATCATTACTGAGAAGCCTCCCGCTAGTTTAATCGCTTTCCTCTTTGGTTTTGTCGCCGAAATTCACATGCTCTATCGAATCTCTGTATCGCCTCCATGAAGTCAAAACGTTGCACTGCAGTGGAGACATCACTAATTGTATCGGTTTCACATGCAGTCTTGATTAATGAAATTATCCCAAGTGAGAATTGATTAATCTGCTAAAAGATCATATTATCACTGAATACAGCTGTTAGTTGGGTGAAAGGGGGACCAGTGTTTAGTCACAAGTGGTGTTCAAACACATTTCAATGGACAGACACTGTGAATTAGACAGCTGAAGCAATTCCATGACTAGTAAGTGTGAGGTGCCTTCCATCATCCCTTTATGAATAGACAAAATTGCTATTACCAGCATTTGTACTTATCAAGCACACACTCGATTGATAGTCTCCTACAGCCATTTCTTCCCTGGCATCTTCTGGATCAATTCATTACACACTGATACCTCTCTATATGTATCTACTGCCGAGACGGTCCATATTCTGTAGAATCTCTTCACAGGTGCAAGCCTAATGTTTAAATGTGACAATCATTCAGATGGATATAGAATACTGCTGCGTGAACAGGTAATAAAAAGAAGGCATAAGACATAGTAACTGTGCATATTTAATGTACTCGAACTGAAAATTAATCTCATTTAAACCACCCATAAACACGTAACAACTAGTACATATTTACAGATATTGATTATTACTGTGATGATTCATCGTTGTATTTGTATCCTGCGGCAGCGGCCCGGCTTGCCAAGCAGACGCCGCGATGAGAGGCCGGTTATGCCAGCCGAGTGTCAAACACCCTTCGTTTTCCTCGACGCAGTAACCTTTCGCGGAGAATAAAGTCAATAGCATACTGGCTTGCCTGAACGCGTTGGACCCCAGATGTAAAGGCCTAAATCCGGCCGCTGAAAGCCGCGCCCTCCACTTGGCCAGTGGTTCGTGCCTCTCCACTCTAGCTGACCCCTCGCAACAAACTACGTTACAAATCTCTCTTTGCATGTAAATCTCCGCTAAAGCCTTCTCCGTCTGAAGCGGACAAGCCTCCAGTGAATCAAACATCGTTGAGTAATAGTACAGAGCCGTCGTGAACCGGTCCAAGAATTCCGGTTGGTTGTGATTTGATTCTTGCTCAACTACTGTCATTATCTTCGGGTTCAAATTCTGGATCCAACCGAGGACTATTTCCATAGGGGAATTACTGGTCGGGTCGGACCCGAGCAATTTATGTAGCTGCATGATTGAGTTTACGGCCAAGGCTTCTTTAGGGTTGACCTGGAGCATCCAAGGTTTCACATCCTCGAGCCGCGAAGCCGCCACGCCACGAAAAGCAAACCTGATGTTCACGGACCGAGCCAACTCGGCGAGTCGCAACCCGATTTCGCGGAGCGAGTCACGGCCGTCTGGCGACGGTGGGCCAATGCCTGTCAGCCGTAGCAGCGGGGGTCCACCTGGACGCAGAGCCAGCGCCTGTATTAATGCCGGCCATTGGAGTCCATGCATCAAATTAAAATCAACCACGTGAACACAATTGTGACCGTCGAATGCTTCTAAAATCGCCTGATTGGCCGTGAAGTGAGCGAATTTTAGGTAAGGACAAGCCTCGTAAAAGTGATGACACAAAATCTCGTTTTCATAAGCCGATCCGCAAACGGAGCTCCCCACTCCCAGAATTCTAAGGCTCAACGCGTCGACGAAGTAGCCGGCAACTTTTCCGATTCCGCAATTCGTATTAACATGGGTCAACAAGACCTTCATATCTTCTATCAAGGAACCAGCCAATGCCAGGTCTCCACGTTGCACTGACTCAGCACACGTCATTAACAAGTAAACTAACCTGATCCCGGAATCTTCTTCCGTCGCCGAAACAACCATCAACTGCTGCTGTTGGTGAGAAATATCCTGATCCGTCTCCGAGGTAAAATCATTGTGTGTCAAGTAGTTGTTGACAACCGCTTGATGAACAGCGGGTCCGGGGCCCTCTACGAGATGAGGGAAGTCCGGTAGATCGGAGGGTTGAGAAACGGGCTGGTTGAATTCAGAAAGGAGCGAGTCAACCCAGGTGGCGAGATCAGAAGGATTATAATGAACAGTATCAGAAGCAAGTTGAGAAATATCAGCCGGAGAGTTGACCATGACCGTTTCAAGCCGTTCAAGCCGCTGAGCCACTTGTCGGAGCTCCGAAGAGCACACCTTGTAACCAGCTCCTGCCAGTAACCCATCCAAGTCCGCAGAAGATTTCGCCCCGGAGCAAGACGAACTTCCGCTGCTGCTTCCAGCTGACGTAGCAGGGACGTACTGTACCATTTTCATTTGTCTTAATCAGGAAAAATGAACAAATGAAAAAGAAGGCTTCGTTCATGAGAAGTAGAAGTGAAGCAGAGTTGATCTTATAGGGACTCTACTCTATTAGTCATACCCGATTCTGTGAAGAATAGAGACAGAGAGAGAAAGAGTGGACATAGGGTACTGGCAATGAAAAGTGATAAGTGAAAGAGGGAAGAAGATGGGTTCTTGAAAAAGAGGAAGCAAAAGCAACGTAGAATGACTGAGTGATGGATGACAAATGACATGTATGTATGTACTGTACTAATATTTACCATGATATCACATTTCACTATTATTTTTCCTTTCTATTTCTTAATTATTATTTAAACTAATTAATTATTAAACTCTGTCTGTTGCTATGTAACCATCAATGCCTGCAGTGGATGTCTACGTGAAAGCAAAGCATAGCAATTGATATTAAATTGAACGGCGGACGCGACAAGGACGCACCGTAAGATGATGCCCTGCATCCATGGACAGTAACATATACAGTCCATAAATGGTACAAGTGTAACGTATATACACGTAACAAAATGGTCCATGTACATCGATATTTATTTCAATTCGTATTTTAGGTTAACCTGAAAACGACAATTTAACAAATTGAAAACGCTAACAACAATAATTAAATAAACAAATAATATTAGTTTGTTCTAATTAATTGATTAGTCTGCTAAATATACTTATATATACATACTTTTCATTATCAATTAATTAATTAATTGACAAGCCAGTGCCTAAGGCTCATCCAGCAGCATTGAAGCTCGAATAATTATTCAACGTAATAATATAATTTATAGATAAATTTTTTTATAAAATAATATTACGATGTTAATATAATTAATATAATAAAATTATTTAATTAATAAAATAAAAAATATAATTTTTTATTATAACAATTATATTAACTCGTACAAATGTTTTGCATTGAACTTTTTTTTTTTATATAAAAAAATTAATATCATCGTTGAGCATTGGTGGGTAGCTGAGATTGAGGCTGTACTCAGCAACGGGACACGTGTCAATGAGATACGTTAATGTATTACATAACATTCTGTCCGCTTTGGTATGAAAAGGCGACATTTATTAACTACCACCTTAATTATTGAGATTCATATTATATATTATATAGTACAGTACTTACAATTTGGTAATTTAATAGTGGGACGGGTCAATTATCTCCCTCTCTCTAATTTATTTTATTAAAGGTACGTGATTGCTACCCTCATTTAAAACCCATTATTTAAATCTAATTACAAATTAGATTAAACAAATTAATATTACTAGGTGTCCGTTCTACCTAGTAGAGGTGGGAGTATGCTCCATGCAAATGTATGGAGTCACGAAGCTTGCGTTGAGAGGCCAATAAATGTTCACTGGGGACAGACTTTATTAAATTTGCTTAGGATTCCTTTCTTGCCTTTTTTTCATTTGAGATGCATGTTTAATTTTTGGTAGGCGAGCAAGGCAAGATGTGTGTTCCAAAATAGCCCACCACACGTTTGACAAAATGTCTGCTTGGTTTTGTGCTCACACGTGTTCGCGCATTGCCATTAGAGGGGAAATTATTGGGATAGAGACGGATTTTTTTATGATTTTAAAAACCAATTTGAGTTTCAAGTCACTTTAATTAATTAATTAGATAATCTTGCAGGTATTGTAAAGGTGGAAGTACGGTGGGTTGGCTTGCATTCATCGAATTCCGTATGCGTGGCGTGGTCCATTGGATAACGTGGGATTTGGGACCAAATCGTTTTCCAATTGCAGGGCCCAAAAAGCACGAATTGGTACCGTGAATGGAGGAATGAGATGTGAACACGTGTACAAATTGATGAAATCGAAAAGGCTTATAGATTTCATGTTGAATTTGCAGTTGGAGATTGGGACCACCGTTCTCGTAACCGAGAAGGTGAAGGAAGATACGTGCATTTGTTTGGGTTTAGGACGGAGCAGACAGACAGCCCTTCATATTTTGTGTGTCCATTCCATCCATTCTTTTAGCTGACACTAACACGTAATGCCACCTGTCTACTTTTATACTCTCTCTTTGGACAATATTTCACGGTTAACAGTGTCCAGTTACTTAGTTTCTTCTCGTGTTGGTGGCTGTCAAAGGAGAATTTCATTATGTTTTTGAAATCAAGACGTTCTAGCTGTCAGGGTGATATTTAACGTTAAATTGTTTCGAATCAAAACGATTGAGTTTAATAAACAGTAAGATAAACATTATTTTATAAAATAAATTATATAAATAGTGAATAAATAATTTCAAAAAATCGTGTCGGCTTGATCCTTGCTCGAGTGAGATGAACAGCACGTGAACAATAAAATGTATTTTAGTATTGAATTATTGCTCAAATGATGAACAATATTGATGAACAGTCGTGTGAATAATATGCTTGAACAATATTTATAAGAAAAATATAAATATTTAAAAATTTTAAACTAATTTTATGATTGTTATTTTATTTTCTTTTTTAAAATTTTTTGAGCAGAGATATTATATTTTAAGCTTTTTGAGAGTATTATTTATTATTTTTTTAAAAAAATTCAAATTATATTATTATAAATGAGATTTATATAGGTATTTTTTAAAAAAAAATTTTAAATTATTTTTATTTACAAATCTAACTGTGAATTAGTTAGAGTTTTCATTGTTGTCAATAACTAAAAGTTTTAACTTTATGAACAAGTTATTTAAGAATTTTGTTGAGAAAAAAAGATTTTATAATTTTAAAGACGAAATAATTTTAAACTAATCATTTAAAAAAGTTAGTTAGTCAGAATTAAATTATAAGAATTTTTATAATAAATACCATCTATAAATTTTTTTATTAGTAAAAATATTTTAGCGACTCCTAATATTAAATTAGAAGGTTTTTATTTTGTAAGGAGATTTTTCATAAATTTTTTTTTTTAATAATAAATTTTTGTATCCGATTTACTTCTATTACTTCATCAACTATTGATTAAATTTATTTGTAATAAATTTAAATTAATTAGTTAGAACTTTATTTAATTTATCCCAAGCTCAACAAATTTTAATATATTATTAATTTTAATTTTTAATTTTTTCGTATAAATAATTTTAACCCCCTCCAATATTCAAAAATCTAATTATAGGCAATTTTCAGTTGGGTCACGAGAGAAAGCAATTCCAGCCATATTCAAGCCCTTCATTTTACAATCCAAAATTGGCACCTCTATTTCCGGCTTGTTTTTCTAAACAAGATAAATTAAACTTGGTTATTTAACTCGTTTATAGAAACAGGACCAAACGTGAATGCCTTGTTCGACCTGAACGTACCGGACTACTCTGTAGCTTTGAAGGATTCTTGAGTTAATATATTTTAATTTAAAAATATTTTTAACTCGTAATAAATAACAGGCGACTTATTACAACGCTTTCACCAGGTCCATTCTTACGCTGAGGTAAATATAATCAGCCTCTCTTTTACCGACATGTGGCAGATTCGAAACGCTTTCTGATGCTTCCATGGGCTTCAACGTGTCAGTTTCGGAGCTGTATTCATCCCGGATATTCGCCAGGAAGACGTGCCACGTGGACCGAGTGGGCTTGCAGGGTTTTTTTTCAACCGTCTGGCTGACCAAATTAACGACAATAACTTCCTGTCGAGTGTTGGAAACGAAAAGAAAATTATTCCCACAGGCCGTCAGATTTTCACCGGGCGAAATAACCGGTGTCAATAGATAAGCAACAGAGATCTTTGAACCAACGAGTTGATTGATCAGAGAAGCCCTGAAGTATGATATCTCGACACCAACGGTTCTCGTAGAGAATAGCCCAACCGGCCGATTGTGTCCGTATATTGCATTCACGGACAAAGTTTTGGTCGGAGATAACATAAGGAATGGATTTATTGACCAATTTCACAGCCATGGTCGGAGAAGTGGACGCTGAAGAAGATGGACTAACTTCAATATTTATTCAGCGTTGATGAAGGATTTGATTCGTCTAATGGGTATTAACAAACTGTTAGTTTACATTGATATTTCTTTTTCCTGGGTACGGAGCAAGAAATTACAACACGGATGTTCGAGAACTTATCTGAAACTTGGAAGTAGACATTGTATCTGAGTTAAGAAATTACTAAATGGTCTGCTATGGCCGCTCCTCGGTATCTCCACTACCATACGCCGGCCTTATCTTTCGACAATCCTGTATTGAGAATTACCAACAACAATAACAACAGCATGAGCAGCCAAGTTCAACCGCACCCATGCCTTGTTTCACTAGAGAAATGTTCTACAATGTCGGAGCTCAAGCAAATTCATGGCCAAATGCTAAGGACTGCCAGCAAAATCGTCACTTTTTCTACCATCACGATTCTGGAAGTCTTCATTATGCACTTCTAGTCTTCTCCCAAATCTTCAATCCCACCAACTATACTTGTAACTCCATTATTCGGTGCTACACGAACAAAAAAATTTGCATCACGAGGCACTTATCTTTTATAACTACATGATTGTTCAAGGTCTAATTTTTGGTTTGGCTTTGGATTCTTACATACAGAACACTTTGATTACTACGTTTTCGAGTTGCGGGTGTTTGATTTCAGCTGAAAGGGTGTTCTTCAAAACGGGTGATAGAGTGTCATTTCTTGGGCTACAATGATTGGTGCATTATGCATATGTGCAGTGGGATCAACCCCGTGAAGCACTCAGGATTTTTGAGAGAATGGAGACAGAATCCTAATTCGGTGACTGGTTAATGTGTTGTCTGCGTGTGCAAGAGCAAGGGATTCAGAAACTGTAAAACGAGTGCACAGGTGTATTGATGAGAATATTTTTGGGTCTCATGTCGTCCTCAACACAGCTCTTACAGATGCTTATTGCAAGTGCAGTTGCGCATCACTCGCCGGGCATTAATTTGGAGTGCCTGAGAAGAACTTGTTTTGCTGCAGTATTCTGATTAAAGGATATGTAGACGATAGTGACGATGAGAAAGCTTTGCTACTCTTTCAGGGGACGTAGTACAAAGGTCTTACAGGGGATAAAGTAACAACGGTGAGTTTGTTGCTTGCTTGCTTGAGTTCGGTTCGTGGTTGAATGCCTATATCATCAAGGAGAATATCGAGGTGGATGTTGCCCTAGGAGCGGCACTCGTTGCCATGTATGCGACATTTAGGAGCATAGAGAAGCATCAAGAGTATTCGAAGAACTGCCAGGAAAGGTGTAATGACTTGGACAGCCTTGATTGCTGGTCTCGCAATGTTGGACAAGGAAATAAAGCTTTGGAATATTTTCGTAAGGTGCAGATTAGTGGAAGAAAGAATTTCTCACTTTAATTCGATGTCTGACAAATATGGCATTCAGCCTAGCATCTAAATCTATGGTTGTTTAGCTGGCGTATTAGGTCGAGCTGGTTGCAAATCTGAAGCTGAGGAGTTTATAAGGAACATACCTATGGCACTTGATCATTTCGTTTTGAGAGGGCTTCTTGGTGACTGCAGAATACATGGCAACCTTGAGGCTGCAGAAAGAGCAGCTCAACAACCCTTGGAGCTTTACCCAGATAATGGTGGGCTCAAATGTTTTTCTATGAAATATATATAGCTCCTCGAAAGCGGGAGAAGGCTGAAAAGAAACATTGAGAAGCCCCCTGGTTGTAGTTTGATTGAGGTTGATGGTTTTGTCCATGAATTTGTTAAGGGTGATTCATAACACCAACAATCTTTGGAGATTTGTGAAATGTTGCATCACATGATAAGCCGATTGCAGAAAGCGGGCTATGTTCCAAACAAATCAGAAATGTTACTTGATATGGAAAAAAGGGGCAAGGAAACTGCACTTAACCTCCATAGCTACAAGCTGGCAATTGCTTTTGGGCTTATGAGGACATGTCCTGGGTTTCCAATTCGGATTGTGAAGAATCTTCTTGTGTGCAATGATTACCACACTGCAACCAAACTCATATCCATGGTATACGATAGGGAGCTAATGTAGGGATAGAAACAGGTTTCATCATTTTAAGAATGAATCCTGTTCATGCAGGGATTTCTGGTGATTAATGAGATTTGTATATCCTTAATTAGGAGGTTTTCACAATTTTCATGCATTCAGCACTAAAGTCACACAACTTCGTTTTCTTCATGGTACTGCAATCCTCTTAATCCTCAACTTTGTCTTTGAAAGATGAACCAGGGATATTAAAGAAAGAAGGATCTGCAACTCAATAATAACACAAACTTGTACTCTACATGAAAGGAAGATATTCAAGGAACTCTCACTACATTAACACCGAAATATACAAATTCAAATAAGAAACCAATAGACATGTCAGGGCACATGTATGTGTTTCTGTCTGGGTGCACATGTGAGATTTCAACCACCTAACGAGAAGGAAGCTGGGGTTGGAATAAAATTTAAGGAATGACACAAGCAATTGAGTTTATATCTTCCAAAGGGGGCATTAGACTCAAACTCACACGTGCTTTCATGGTAAACAGACAGGGGAAAGCATATTGTATTGCTAGTGAAGCATCGTAGGCATCATTGCCGAGTCCTATAGGCTATATATCAGTTGGATGTTCAGCATTGAGCGAATTTGTATCACACCTCAACACCAGCTATATGCCAGACCAATATGTCAAGCACTCATTCAAGGTGCTCTTATGCACTTACAAACCATGATTACTAAAATAACAAATCAAACTTGATGTTTTAACAGGAGTAAATCGCCACAAGGGATTGACGAGACTATATCAGGGAAAACAGAAAAGAAATAATAACTTTATGGCAGTATAAGACAACCAAAATTATTTGATTCTAACGTCACTAGTAAGAATAATTGGATGTAGCTGTAGCCCAGAGATGCCCTCTCATTATAAAAAGGCAAGCAATGGTAAATCATCCACCATATTTCTTAGAGATAAGTATATGGAATTCTTTATAATTTGCTTTGTGCAGCACAAAACTGGTTCACTGCACAACAATTTGGTTGTTTGTTTTGAAAATAAAAACCCTTGAATTCAGAAAAACAAAACAACAGCCAATGTTTCATGAAAGCAATGTATAAGAAAACGGAAGCATTATCAAGAAAAAAAACCAAAACAATATCATATACTACCATTTGTCAAACATATGTATAGCAAGTGTGCACAGAATTCAAATTCTAGAGAGGATATTTGTAAAGATCCCATACAGGAACAATATATTGAAGCATAGAATTAATGCTAGAGATAAAATTTCTTGAATCTGAATCAGCTTCTTCAAGTATGTCTAAGTGGCTGAAGAAATGACTAAAAAGAAACAAAAGTTCTCACACAGAATCATGTTTACCATGTATGCTCTTTCCTTGGTCTGCTTTCCCAAAATCATCAACGGGATTCTCACCATCGTTCTGCTTAGACACTGTCAATTGATGCTGTACAGGGGCACTGCCCTGTCCACTTACTGACTGTTGGTAAAGAACACCTCCGGCAATTGTGAAGAGAAGGAAAACCAAACCAATTGGATTGGCATGCTTATCCCAAATCAAGACATTGATCACAACCGTAAGGAACTTATTAACCACGCCAGTCACGGTAAAAGCAGTAGCAGAGATCGCCTTCCTTGCTGCAAAGCCAAAAAAACTGATAAGCAAACCAAACACACATGACAAAGCAACTGCGAAAAAGGCTTCGTTCTGAAACCAGTTCCCAGCACTGGCACCCAACGCAGCAAACACGTCACCATACTCTCCAGTCAAAAACCAAAACACCGGTGACATCATCAATGACAACAAGTTATTATACAACACAAAACCCCAAGTGTTCAATCCAAGATTCGTCACCATATGCTTGATATAAACCATCTCAGTAGTAATCGTAACCAAATAAGCAAACGCCCACGAATATGCGGTCAAAGTAAAAGCTGAATCAGTGGCCACATACCCAACAGCACCACCGAAAATAATCAACAATGACAGAATAGTAAGCTTTGACGGGCAAGGTTGCCGTCTAAATGCAGTATCAGCAAGAGCAACCAAAAGGGGCGTCAATGATCTAAACACTATGAACGTATCCACATTGGCATGACGCAAAAGATTGGTATTCGTAAAGATTGCAAGATAGAAAACACTTGCAGCGGGTAGAAACTTCTTGGCAATATCAAAACTGAACGGATCGTGATGTAAAAATCCTAACTTGCCCAAAACCCAGACACCCAGAGCAGAGGTTAAGTACTGCAACGCAGTTAAAAGACCTGGGTAGTTAAATTTGGTAATGGCATACTTGTTTATCACTGCAAGCAAGCTCGAACAGAGAGCGTATCCAACAACAAGGCTGCTCGTTGTGTAGTACTGCTTACGTGCATCAAATCGAATCGATGACATTTCTCTTTTTCTTAATTTTTACAAGTAAACCAGGTTATAATATCAGCAAAGCTCTAAGTAGTCATTTGGGTCAATAGTTAACCGACAAAAGACGTGATGATGCCTCGATCTACAATGTATAGATCAAATTAATGACCAGAAAACAAAAAATGGAGATTTCTTATGTCAAATGAAAGAGAGAGAGCGGCAATGTAAATGACCTTAATGTGCAGAGCCAGAGCAAGATCGAAGAATCCTTTTCGATCGAAACCGAAAGAAAATGAGCTCGCGCGAGTTGGCAGTTTCGTTGTCGAATGTTGATTGATGAACTGGGACTAGAGCGAAATGCCACGGAACAGGGGCAATCAGTTTATAACAGGGAATGAAGATAATGTATGGGCAGGCGAAACGCAGTCGTTTCGTTCTTAGACTCAGCCTGGTCGTTGATGATTCATCATAACTGGTAAGACTTGGGATTACTGATTCTTTCCTTCCTGCCAGGTCAAGGTGAAAATTGAAAATTCATGGAAGAAGGGAACCTGCACTGTGGATTTCATCACTCCTGACTTTTGTTTTATTATTTTGTGGAAATTTCCCTTTATTAATAATACTGACCTTGTTGCGCATATACATATTGGCTAGAATGCCGTGCACTTGCGCCCGCCCATTTCCAGGGTAATCAGAGAGCAGAATTCTATGCTCATTATATTTCACATGCTCTCGCAAGAAGTCTATCAGTTATCCAAGTCCATTTCCCGCCAAATCCTGTCTAAAACTCTCCACCAGTCTGCCTCCTCACTCACCCCTGCCATAGCCAAGAAATCATGTATCTATTCTCTCAAAAGCTGCAAGTCCATGGCTCAACTAAAACAAGTACATGCCCGGATATTCCAGGTAGGCCTCCACCAAAACACAGAGACCGTAAACAAGCTCATGGTCTTTTGCACGGACCCATCCCTCGGAAACTTACTCTATGCAGAGAAGATACTCAATTATGTTGAAAATCCGTGTTTATTGATTTATAATCTCATGATCAAAGCATTTGCAAAGAAGGGTAATTTTAGAAAATCCCTTTTGCTTTTTGACAAACTGAGAGAACGTGGGTTGTCTCCCGATAACTTTACGTACCCCTTTGTTTTTAAGGTTATTAGTTGCTTGGGAGAGATAAAGGAAGGTGCAAAGGTTCATGGGTATGTGGTAAAAACTGGCCTTGAGTTTGATACTTACGTGTGCAACTCGCTTATGGATATGTACGCTGTATTAGGTAACATTCGTAATGTTAAGAAGCTGTTTGATGAAATGCCTAAGAAAGATGTGGTTTCTTGGAATGTGTCAATTTCCGGGCATGTCAAGTGTATGAGATATGAGGATGCTCTGAATTTTTTCCAGCGTATGAAACAAGAGAGTAATTTGAGGCCTGATGAGGGTACCGTTGTAAGCACTTTGTCGGCGTGTGCAGCATTGAAAAATTTTGAAGTTGGAGAGGAAATTCATCATTATATTAATGAGAAGCTTGAATGCACCCCTATAATGGGAAATGCTTTACTAGACATGTATTGTAAGTGTGGTTGTTTGAGTAAAGCAAGGAAAACTTTTGATGAGATGCCGAGCAAGAATGTGATTTGTTGGACAAGTATGGTGTCTGGGTATGTGAATTGTGGTCAGCTGGATGAAGCTAGAGACTTGTTTGACAGAAGTCCGGTTAGGGATATTGTTCTTTGGACAGCTATGATTAATGGGTATGTGCAATTTAATCAGTTTGATGAGGCAGTGGCACTATTTCGAGAAATGCAAATAAGAAGGGTTAAGCCTGATAAATTTATATTGGTCGCTCTCCTCACAGGTTGTGCTCAGTTGGGAGCTTTAGAACAAGGGAAATGGATTCATGGTTACATTGTTGAAAACAGAATTATAGTGGATGCAGTTGTGGGTACTGCTCTTATTGAAATGTATGCAAAATGTGGACGCATAGAGAGAGCTTTGGAGATCTTCTTTGAGCTTAGGGAGAGGGATACAGCTTCTTGGACTTCAATTATATGTGGGCTTGCCATGAATGGTAAAATAAACAAGGCACTGGAATTATTCTCAGAAATGACAATAGCCGGTGCTGAACCTGATGATATCACCTTTATTGGTGTTTTAAGTGCTTGTAGCCATGGAGGATTGATTGATGAAGGGCGCAAGTTCTTTAATTCCATGACAGAGATATACAAGATTGAGCCAAAGATAGAACACTATGGATGTCTAATTGACCTACTTGGTCGAGCTGGACTCCTACATGAAGCAGAGGGGTTGATAAAACAGATGCCGAATGAAAATAATGAGATCATAGTTCCACTTTATGGTGCTTTGCTGAGTGCATGCAGAATCTATGGCAATGTGGAGATGGGCGAGCAGCTGGCTACATTGTTAGAAAAAATTGAATCAAGTGATTCCGGGGTTCATACGCTTCTTGCCAATATCTATGCCTCTGCTGACAGATGGGAAGATGTGACAAAGGTGAGAAGGAAAATGAAAGATCTTGGTATCAGAAAGGTTCCTGGGTGTAGTTCAATTGAGATAAATGACATAATCCATGAGTTCCTTGTTGGAGATCCATCTCACCCGGAAATGAAAGAAATGTACTCCATGTTGGATGGACTGGCTAAAACATCGTTGGGTTCAGAAGAAAATCAAATGGAAGAAGACAGCCTAGTTGCTATAAATTTTGTGTAAACGACCGGGCCTTTCAGGTGCTTTGACTTACAGGAAAACATTTCGAATTTTGCCAACTTCTCAATGTCAATGGATAGGATTTAAATAAATTCTTTCAGGCTGTAGCATCAAGATATTTTGGTTCCAAATTTCTGAGAAGAGGCTATTCGTTATTTTGTTAGTTGGGGTTTTCAAATGAAAACTTTGAAGGTTCGAAAGGATTGCTAGAGTTGCTTCAACAAGGTTGTCTAACTCGCTCAGACTGATGAGCGAAACATCCTACCAGCACACCCTGTGGATTCATTCAAACAATTAATGAAAATTGGCCCAGTAAGTTTTCTTAATGCTCTGTGCCATATTTTGTGAAAGTGCAAAAAGTTTAAACCTCATATTGTCAAATTGCGCGAGATACTCGCTTTCAGGATAACTTAATAAATTAATACCTGGAATGTGATTGAATTTCATATATACTTGGGACCCATTACACCACTAACCATACAACTGCTTTCTGCCTGATTGATTTATTTAAACGCATAAACTACTTGAGAAAGACATTGAAAACATTCTCTTTCTCCCTTCTCTTTCAACATAATCCTGCTTAAGGAAACACAAGTCGCCATAACATTCATGAAATGCAATATTACCATTATCATATTATATTCATAGAAATCATGATTAGTACATATTAATTAATTTAAGTCACTCTTTGCATGATGACGAATGTAGATGACATAAAACTACGCTTTCATCATCTTGCTTACATAGGATACAAGTTACGACCCATTTAGTATCGTAACCGTGTAGCGTGACCTACAAATTTTGCGGAATGCAAGTAAGAACGTCCTCATGATTGCTAGCTTTCTTGTAGAAGTGATATCTGGTAGAATAGTCATGTTAAGTAAATTGTCCACTCATGCAGCTGGAGCATAATCGTAGCCACCATCATCATCATCATCATCACCATCACCCTCCATTGACGCAGCAGGAGCGTAGTCGTAATCTGCATCATCGTCATCGTCATCGCCATCTCCTTCTATGCATGCTGCTGGAGCATAGTCATATCCATCATCGCCATCATGGTCATTGTCTGCAAGCTTCTTGCACCATGAGTGAAAGACCACCTTCGAAATGAGAGACATTTTCTCTATGTTAGCCAGCAAATTGAAGCGTGTTTGTTTTGAAAGGGATGGATAGTCAGAAAAGGAAGGCGTATTGATTATATTCTGTGTGGTCTGTAATGAGTTTGAGGGACGATTGCATTATATAAGGGAAAGGAAGGTGGCGGACATGGTTTAGGCTCGAGGACGCCACGTGGGGAGTGTGGACTGATGCGTAAAGTGTGTGACAACCCAATGCCGATGCGGGGTGGCAAAGTTTTGTCCAACCACATCGGACTAGCAATGACAATTCAGCAAATACAAACAATAGGTGGCGACATGATGTGTAATAAAAGCATCTTTTAGTGCACGGAGGAGTCATAGACGACACCAAATTGCAAGATTTTTTGGGCAATATCAGTGTAATGGGGCTGGCTGCTACTGGCATCAATCGAAACCCTAAGTCTAAGTGCATACGTGGATGTGCCTTTTGTGGAGGATTGGAAAGTGGGAGGTTTATTAATTGTTTTCTAGTAGACAAATTAAACATGGGTTTTTCTCTTTCTTGAAAAAAAGTATGCTGATATAATGGTCGTCAGGCAATGAAAACATCATAATCAATGACCGAGTCACCGCATAATTTTTTTAATGGAAATGTATGTCTCATGGTACACTGCAATACTCTCTAATGTATTTGGCAAATTCTCTAGATATAAATTAACTCGATTATCCTTCATTTGGACTTGAGTTGATTGAGAGCTGATCTAAAAATTTTGGAGGAAATGCTGCTCCTGTGAAAGAATATAATCATCTTGTGCGAGTGTATGCAAAAGTAAAATCTAAGTGTTGATTTATGTATGTCTTCCTTTATAAAGCTGAATCAATATTCTCATAGACCCACCACCATGCTATGAAATCTCGTTTTAAGAAAAAGTAATAGAGACTGCCACATTTATATCTACGAAAGTAATTGCATGGCTTATGCACCGATCTTGTTGAAGCTTTATGATGATCTTTGATTAAAATAATGTGATCATTTGTGATGATGATGATGATAGTAACGATCACTTTGGAGTTTAATTGATAATTAAGAAGATGAATATGCAAGTGCTGCTCAACATGTATGATGAGATAGATTGTACCAACCGATGTTTTAGTTTGATTATTGAAAAAATTTTAAGTAAAACGATTATATTATATCAATATAAATAATATAGTAAGACTTTTCAATTAATAAAAAAAAAGAAAGTTATTCATTAACGGTGAATAAAAAAAATTAAAAGTGGATCTGATTTTTAATTAATATGGTAAAAAAATTTATAAAATTTATTTTTAATTTTTTTATTTACTTCTAATGAATTTATTGATTATAACGTTTTATCATATTATCTATATTAACATAATAAAACTGTATCATCTAAAAATTTTTTTTGTTTGTTTGTAGTTGTTAGAAGATCTAATCGAGATAATCTTTTATTTTTGATAATTTTTAAATAAATTTTTAAAATGTGATTCTACTAACTAATATTAAATTAGAAATTTTAAATAATTTTTTAAAATATAATCTTATTAAGAGATTGTAATTTTTATTAAACTTAATATTTGATAGAAAGATAAATAATAATGTATAATTAATATTATAATTAAATATTAATGTTATGTTAAATTTGAGAGATACCAACCAATTGTCTCTATTGCTTGTCCCAAGGCCATTGATTAATGGATCTAGAAGCTCAGATTGGCATCACATATAATTCTATTTTCTTGTCCGCTGCAAAATTGTCATGGCAAATGACCATCAACTCAATTAATTGACATTTCTTTCTTGATTAAAGTCGTCACTAACCGTTGATCAAATGATTAGCAAGATGATAATGAGAGATATACTGATTAATGACCAGAATTAACACTGGAAATCTTTGTATTATTATTAGTAATAAGAATATGGTTTCATGACCAATGTACTCAACCAAAAAACAAATCCAGCGCCAAGCATTTATTAATTTCCAAATGATCTAAACTTTGAATCGTTAGATATGTCACGCATGCTGTGGAGTTCATAAAACTAAAAGCGATCCAACAGCTGGATGCATCATCATCATCATCATCATCATCATTTCCCTTTAGCCACAATTGATGCAAAAGTACTGAATACTGATGCTGGAAAATGGAAAGAAGCAGAATGCAGACAAACACAATCAGCGCTCAACTGGCTTGGATGAGAAGCTCAATATCTCCCATTGAATCCCGTAGGGAACGATCGATAAGAGCAAATAAATGATACCCTCACCACATCACCACTTCAAAATCAAAGTGAAAAATTAAGAACTGATAAAATTACAGAATGCCAAACAACGAACTTCAGTCAAATTCTGGGATGCCATCCTCCAATTGTAGCCCTGCCGACATTTACATGATTTGTACATGCTCTTGGCTTGAGATCAAATTCAACCAGAACCAGTCACAATTTTCTCTAAGAAAGTTAAAAAAAAGACCCACCATTAATCTGTTGTGCTAGTCTGATAAAAGCTAAAATTCCATAACTCTCCACCATAATTAAGGACTGATACCGATGAAAGTTTGAGCAAGCTTTACATATATATATATATATATATGCATTAAACCCCTAAAGATCTGTCTTCATCTTCATGATCTGCTTCTGCATCAAATAGCAGCATGTTATAACATCAACTTCGCAACACAAGAGTCTTCATGCAGATCAACTGTTTATTTATGTTTATACATGCTGAGAAAAGCGATCGGAGGCACAGCAAAATGGAAACAACAGTTCTTGTCTTGACATATTCATAGAAACAATCTGCTGCACTATCTTGTCCTGATTATTAATTGCTTGCTATATCAACATGGCAATACAGTTTCATATATGCACTGATGCACATGCCCATGCGGAAAGTAGTTTTCAATTTCTAAGTTCATCAGCAACCTGGTAATCAATGATTTCCAAAATTCTTTTCATTTACTATTTGATTCTCTAAGAATAATAATAAGTTGACATACGCCATAGCATGCATAGTTAAGAATTCAAACCCAAATGAACACAGGGAAATCATTATAATAACTGTAACTAATATTTATCATATATACTGTAATTATTGACCATTTGCTACATCTCATTGTAAGCGGTCTTATTTCGGAGCATATATAATTTCTTAACTAGAGCCAGCTCCCGTATAGTCGGGAACAAGAAACCAAAAACCTATATCAGGGAAAAAGAGGCTCATTACTCATGAGTCATATATGGGTTAACCAACTGTCTATATATCAAGAGGCAGGATATGATTTAGGGCTTTTGAGCTATTTATAAACTAGCGAGCTAGGGTTTTGTTTTGAAGATGTTGATTGTTCCTTAAGCTGCCGGAGCATAATCAAAGCCACCATCGTCGTCGTCGTCGTCGTCGTCCCCGTCACCTTCCATGGATGCAGTCGGTACCAGGCCAGTGCCGACGCCGCCGCCGCCGTCGTTGTCGTCAAATGGCTTGTTAGGGTAAGAAGGACGCCCATAAACATGAATGTTATCATTATCATGATCATGATGCGCATTAGCAAGCATGGCGCAGTGAGGTGATGATGATGAGCAAATCATAGTTGGGAAGTGAAGCAAATTTTTTTTCTTCTGAACAAAGGGAGAGGGGGAGAGGAAGAGAGAGAGAGAACAAGTGAGCAACTAACAGAAGAATCTGAGTTGTTGGGTCAATACATGAAAGATTAAACTTAAATAGAGGGAAAAAAGAGGTGTTGCCCTAGAAGACCATGTTCTGGTTTCAGCTTGTCTCGTGGAATTATGAGGCAGGAGTGTGCAATGCTCGTGGACAAAAATGGCCACGCCTAGGTGGCACCACAGTAGACAATTCTCTGTAATGCTCGGATCATGGCGAAAATTTACATATGGTCATGGTCTTTCCTTGATATCTCCTCCATGGAAAGCTACCTCTGATCTTTTTGTTTTTGTTTTTCGGGCGATGTGGAAGAAAATGGGGTATACAATACGATAATACTATAAAAGTCCTTAGTTTTTGTGGCTGTATACAGTGGCTGGCGACTGCAAACTGCTATAAACAATCAATTTATCTTACATCCTTTACTACCATACTTAATAAAATACCAATGATAAATGTGAAAGTTACAATAGTCAATAAATAGAATTTAAAATATTAAATTTTAAAATTATAATAATTAATATAAAACTTTTAAAAAAATTAAAATAATTAATATAAGAATTAAAAATATTAAATGTAAGGTACATAAAAAGTTGAGAAAGTTTTGCGCGGCATTATGGTAACACGCCAACACAGGTAATATAGTAGAACTATCTAATTAATAAAAAAAAAAAATTAATTCAGTGGTTATAAATAAAAAAAATTAAAAATAAATTTTATAAATTTTTTTACTATATTAATTAAGAGTAAAACTCATTTTTAACTTTTTTCCATTCACATTCAAAGAATGAATTTATCTTTATTTATTAATTGAATGATCTTACCAGATCACCTATATTGATGTAATAAAATTATTTTATCCAAAATTTTTTATAAAATATACTGTACATAATATCACTGCCATCAATATGCAAAGTCAAAATAATAATTATATCACTATTAATATAACGGTAATTAATAATTGTTATAAATAAATAATCATTAACTTTATTACTACATAATTAATTTAATGAGAAAATTTCAAATAACATGAATGTAACGCATCATTACAATTGAAGTAATAGTATTATTTAATTAATAAAATAAAAAATTTATTTATTAATAGTATATAAAAAATTTTAAATTATATTTAATTAATATGACAAAAAAATTATTTTTTATTTTTTATATATTATTAATAAATAATTTTTTATTTTATTAATAAATAATATTATTATATTAATTATATTTAATATAATAAAATTATTTCACCGTACGATTGCTAACTTCTATACATCATGTGTATACTACTTGACGTAGAAGATAATTTTTTGTACATTCATCACTACTGGCGGGCTATTTATACAGTTTGGCTACCCGACCAGACGAATCAGCCCATAAAACATTCGCAAGAGTTCGTGTCGGTTGGCCGTTGGTTGTGCCCGAAAGCCTTAATGAATGACAACCAATCATTTCCTAGTCTGAATTTTGAATTCCGGACGCAAAAACGACGCTCCCCAACACCAACCGTTTTAGATAAAAATTAGAGAAAGATTAACGCGCTGAAATCAATGGCTAGTTCACAACTTACCCACCAAAATTTCAGGCCAATTACCGCCTGTGGCGTCACTTCCCGCGAGCTGGACACCAGAAGACCCGCCAGGCTTACTCTCTCTCCAAAAAGTTTCGAATCAAGAAACTTGTCCGTTAAGACTAACCGGAATCCCAAGTTGGCAGTTAGGCTAAGCCTAGTGGACCAAAGCAGCCCGCCAAAATCAACGTTCGTCGTGGAAAGACTTGTGGGGTTTTTATATGATGATCTTCCACATCTATTTGATGATCAGGGGATTGACCGAACGGCGTACGATGAGCGGGTCAATTTCAGGGATCCCATTACCAAGCATGACACTATAAGTGGCTATCTTTTTAACATTTCTCTGTTGAAGATACTCTTCAGGCCTGACTTTCAGTTGCACTGGGTCAAGCAGGTTTGATTTATTATTAGTTACTTTTCATACTCATAGTATCTGTAGATTCGGTAATATTGTTAATTGGAGAGAATAGCGTGTTTTGACTAAATGTAGACTGCTTATTTTGACCCTTTAAGTTTTTTTATTTTTTTAATATATGAGATATATAAATGTCTTAGAGATTAGTGATGATACATCTGTTTTTTGGCATTTTATAGCAGTTCTTATTTTCAATGAGAAACAATTATTATATGGTTTAAGAATGATTTGGTATAACAGTTGATGTTGATAGTTGAATTGCATATCATGTTTATCATTGCAGCTTTGAGGATTATTAATTTAAGTTTTTGAAGTTGTATATATTCATAATTTAATGCAATCTGGCTTGCGAGACTTAATATGCATGGTTTATAGTTTATAATTAGTATATAATTTTTATTATTATACTCTTGCTGCATCTTAATGTTTGACTTCTAGTTCTGGGCCAGCCACTGGGAAGAATTAATAGTATTTAAATTCGAAGATTTATTTGCCTTTTTATTTGAACAAATTGCCAGAACCATAATTAGGGGTCAACCTGATAAACGGGATCAGTTTATCTGCTGTTATTAAATTATCGAGTCGTTGTCTGAGAGTTGGACATTCTCTTGTATTAAATGATGACTAATTAAGATTTGAGATACCCTATCTACTTTATTCTTTATACTGGATTGCTAGTTTTTGGTGCTAAAACTGTGTTACAATATCAATTTTTGTTTCACTAACGTGGCCTTTTTTTTTGTTTTTAATTCAATAAGGTTTTGCTTCTTTGATTGATTGAGTTATAGACAGGACCATTTGAGATAACTACAAGGTGGACTATGGTAATGAAATTCATGCTTCTGCCATGGAAACCAGAATTGATCTTTACTGGTACCTCTGTTATGGGCATTAATCCAGAGACTGGGAAGTTTTGCAGCCATGTGGTACAATATCAGCTTTCTTCCATGGAAATGGATAGACTAGTTACTGGAAATTCCAGTAATGTACTTTTTCAATTTGTAGGACTTCTGGGATTCCATAGAGAATAATGACTATTTTTCGCTTGAGGGTTTGCGGGATGTGTTTAAGCAGGTATTCACTCTTTTCATTTGGTTAAAAATTTTGCTAGATGGGCATATTTATCTTGACACAAATGAGTGTTCTTTCTCAGTTGCATATTGTTATTCTTTGCAGTTACGAATTTACAAGACTCCCGACTTGGAAACTCCAAAATATCAGATACTCAGAAGGACCGCAAATTATGAGGTTGTTTGCACTATCTTGGATGGATTATTGTTCAATTCATCACTTATATGCATTTACTCTTTTGCATGAATCAGTATCAAGGAAAACAAATTACCATGTTCTTTAAGAGCTGTAATCTTATGCGTGCACTCCAAGAACAATATGACATCATTTTGTTTGTTTAACATTGAAGATAGAAGACTCATTGAATTATCAAAAGGTACATAGACAAGTGAAAGATGCTGAACTTTAAAAGATTTATCACCCAAATTGATAGTTAGAAAATATAAGTGTAAGCTGCTTATGAGTTATTCATAGTACAAAATACAATTGCAGCACCATTATTATTTATTTATTTATTTTTGCCATGCTGTTTCAATTCAGTTAGCTACAAGGTTGTCCTTGTGAGAAACACAAGGGGTGATTGTGTAAATCCAGGGCAAAATGTACATTAATTTCATATCTCTACAGAATGGGCTAATACTCCACTAGTAACAATTTCTATGCAATGTGGTCTTTTTCTGGAACTGGGACTAGAGTTTTGTGGACTCTTACTAATTGTATATATGATGAGGAAATCGTAGAAAATGGAAAATTAACAGGAAAGCCATGCCTGTTGCCTGGCCTACACTGCTTCTGAATTATGGTGTCGTAATCTCTCTTTTCTCCAGATACAAGGAATGTAAGAATTTAACAAGAGTGTGCCACAATTGTATATGTTTCATTCTATTGTGGGTTGTTCTCCAACATCATGTTTAGTCTTAATTTATGGAGTAAATTTTCTGTGATTACTGAAAAATAACTCATTCCGCTATTTTCTGCTATATATGCACAAGTTAAACAAATGCAAGTATGTGTCTTACGTGACTGGATATTAAAATGATTGTACAGGTTAGAAGGTACTCTCCATTTATTGTGGTGGAAACCAATGGAGACAAGCTGTCTGGGTCTAAAGGTTTTAATGATGTTGCTGGGTGAGGGGGTTTTTCTTTTTTCCAAAGATCCAAATTGATAATCTTTATAATTTTCCAATCACCCAGATGACATATAGGTAATTATTTATATTTGTAGTTGATTTTGTCTGTGCAGTTATATTTTTGGGAAAAACTCCACAATGGAGAAGATACCTATGACTACTCCTGTCTTCACTCAGGCAGATGATGCCGAAGGGAAGAAAGTATCTATCCAAATTGTTCTTCCACTTGAGAAAGATATGAGCAGGTGAGACTCATCAACTATATTGGTAATAAAGCATCAAAATTGAAACCGTTAGAAATACATGTTCGCTCAGTTGATTAATTCACAAAACCAGTGAAAGAAGAAAACTATTTGAAAATGAACATTAATCTATCCATTCCACAATATAAGCAGATAAGCAATAAGAATGAACATTTATCCAGCTTACCAGATCCTATTCAAGAAATGATTAGCCTGAGAAAGACGGAAGGAGGCATTGCAGCAGTACTGAAGTTCAGTGGAAAACCTACCGAGGACATCGTTTGTGAGAAAGAGAAGGAATTGCGTTCTAGTGTTATCAGTGATGGTCTCAGACCAAAGATGGGTTTTTTGCTTGCTCGATACAATGATCCAGGCCGAACATGGAGCTTTACAATGGTATGATAGTGAACTCTCTCTAGGCATTTAATTGTCAGTTATCCTGCATTTGCCTCAACTGGCTATCCATCAATGTTTGTCCTGCATTTTTCCAAATAATTTGACTTGAACCTTTTAGGGAATGCAGCTTGTGGTTATTAGGAAGTCCCATCATTTTCTTACAGTGTAAAATTACGTGGGCAATAATTAAAGATTAATATGGTGTTCTTTATGTCTACTTTTCCATAAGCCATGCATTGATATCCAGAATGTAAACTTCACCATGGACCGTACAGATACCTAAACGAGGAAACTACAAGCAATGGCTTTTAGGCTATTGACAAATACAATAAATCTGTCTTCTAACGCTAGAGTTCATTATTGCTGCTTGTTCTGGCTTTTTTTTTTCTTTCTTTAATTGAGATAGCTTGGTTGGTTGCTTTCTCTGTTACATGCAGATATCCTATACACTTGCACACATATAGAGTCCGAGAAAGGGAAAGAGAGAGGGAGAAATTATTTGTTCATATACCAACTTTTGTTCTTTATTATTTGTTAAATGCAATTGGGATGTGTTCACTTAGTTTTGTAACTATGTATTAACATCATTCCAATATTGTTTTGTGGTTGGCTGCATTGAAGAGGAATGAAGTATTGATATGGCTTGAGGAGTTCTCATTGGACAACTGAATTCGCCGCCATACCTCTTTGTTCATCACCACCATCTTTTTCTAGTTACCTGGAGAATTTGTTCCAGTTAATTGCTGATAAAGCAACAACATAGGCATGCATCAAAAGGATATTTATTTACTAGTGCAAAGGATATTGTGGAGGTTTTGCAAAGTACAGTTGTAAACATGTGTAGTCTTTACACTTATGTGACTGGAAGAACCTTCCATAGTCAATACTGGTATTGCTTCCTACTCTTCCCCTCAGATTTTTCTGCCATGTCTTCTACTTTTTTATTTTATATTTTTTGTTTTTGGAGGATAATTACCATAATCAAAGGAAGGTTTGTTTTACTGCATGTTCAAACCATTCTGGTACTTCAATAATTGATTGCTAGTAAGAGCTCTCATGTTTCTGACCATAATATTTCTGCCTTATGGTCATGTTTCCCAGGCTTCGGATTGACTTAAATGTTAAACAATCATTTTAAAAGGATTCAATCAAATAAAAAAAAAAAAGACTGCTGGAAGAATTGCTGCATTCTTTACCCTCAACATGAGCAAGTTCACCTACTGGGATACCTCTTATTGTCTGTTGCTGCATTGTAATAGAAGTATAGGCTAACAAGAAAGGCCAGACATTGCACTTTTTACAAGAAAGATGCATAAGCACAAACGGTCGCTCAAAACATCCAAAAATGAGCATACATGCACCCGTCATCGCAGCCCAACTTGCATAAGCCCACTTGCTTCGCATCCTCAAAGGATTCCCGTCTTGTTATGCGGTAGCCTCATTTCAAACACACTGCCGGCCAAGCGTTTGTATAAATGCCAAAATAGAAGGGGAAGATGTTTGTCAAAATTCAACTGCCAGCTTTCCGGGTTGGCGTTGGCCACTTCACCCCACCTGCCTCTTTTCACACTTTACAACACGTAGCTTACCTCTTGTTATCATTTTACATCTTGTAAAATAGAAATCAATTTTAAATTTATAAAGTGGATAAGCAATATCGTCACGCTAGCAATGTTAGATCAATTACAAATATTCAACCTACAACAATAAATGATACTCAAATTCTTATTTGTACATGAACTCTAAACAATTGCATCATTTGTCTAGGATCGTTAGGATAGAGATTTTTCAAATATCACAAGAATAGATGATATCAATTAAGTAAACCCATGATCATGAATTTAACACAATAAAAACATTACATGATTGAATAGATAAAAATGTCCTATCCCACATAGAATAAAATTATTATTTATCATTCTCATTACTTAAACTATAATCCCATTCCATATAGTTTCAATAATTTTCCTCCAGGGGCAAATCCATTGACATGGTTGGAATTCATAAACGCCTGGCCAGAGGAGGAATCTTACAGCCACACGACAGAGATGAAAAGTGTTATTCCCACGTGATTTGTATATTTGATATCCATGTCACGAACATGAAATTAGTGCTTCATCATGCTCTGTGGATTTCCCTTTTTCCTTTTTTTAATAACTGATATAAATTGACCTGGCCATAAAATATGAATTTTTAAATAATAATTATTTATTTTCCTTTTAGAAAAATAATTTACTTAATAGCAATTATTGAAGTTTGAGTGTTGCCAGACAAGTTTTCCCAGAAGAGAGAGAACCACAATTATGTTACAGATATTTGGGAGAGAGATTTCTTGGTTGGTTAAGTTAACCAGAAGGAACTGAAAGGAATGAGGCAAGTGGTGAAGACAAGCTAACACAGCTGTTTGATAATCAGACAACGACTAATTAAACTCAAGTTCTCTCCCTGTCCTGGGTAATGTCTTAAGCTTATAAGCTTCCAAAACGCGTACATTTCGCCAATTTGGTCTATGGCTTCCCGTTATCTTCTCGCCTGAGTACAAATATATTCCTACTTCTTCTCAAATTTATTTTTTTCTTTATTTAAATATACTTCAGTCTTTTTTTAGACGAGAATTATTGTCTCTCTCTCTCTGTGGTTTCTCTGTCGAGATTCAAGCGATCTTGTCTGCTGGTGGGTTTTGACAATCAAGGTCCGTTAATCGCCAACCTTTGTTTTGTTTTTGTTTTTGTTTTTGTTTTTGTTTTTGCTTTTTCTTTTCACTATCATTGCGTCAAAAGCTGTGGTTGTTTCTGTTTTTGATATGAATTTGCGTAGAATTTCACAGAATGTAGTTCTTCTTTTTGAATGTTGATATGGGCTTTTGCTATATCATCTCTTTTTTCATCTCTTTTTTCGTCTTTTTGGATGATTGGATGAACTGGGTTTGTTGAATTTGAGCTAATTTGAAATCTATAAACGATGACTGCAGAAGTGTCATGGCTATTGCATTAGAAAAAGGAAGGATTTTGTTTTTCTGTGTTAATTTGCTGCTTATTTTTATGATCAAGAGTATTCTGTTACTGTAAATTAGGCCAAACCCACTTTTTGTAACTTCACAATGATGTCTCTTGAAAAGGAGAAGATAAGGGGGAAAAGAAACTTCCAGTGGAAGGCAATTCAGATCTAATTCAACCATGAATGCCTGCACAAATTACCTTCCTTTTTAACTTTGTTTGACCTTCGTATTCGTTATCTGATAGTGCATCTTGTGTACTTAGAATTACAGTTATATGAGTCTTTGTTTTGGCATCTTATCTGACCTGAATAGTTGAACATGTAACAGGAAAATGACTGAGTCAAACCCAAACACGCCCTTGATCCCACCATCACCATCGCGGAATCTCCCTGATTTCAAGAAGTCAATCAAGCTAAAATATGTGAAACTCGGATATCGTTACCTAATCACTCATGGAATGTACCTCTTCCTTTCACCTCTTGTGGTTCTAATTGCCGCACAGCTTTCCACATTTTCTCTCCAAGACCTTCATGATCTTTGGGAGCATCTCCAGTATAATCTTATTTCGGTTATCATATGCTCGACTTTGCTTGTTTTCCTATTGACACTATACTTTCTCACTCGACCTCGCCCTGTTTACCTCATAAACTTTTCCTGCTACAAGCCTGAAGAATCTCGGAAATGCTCCAAAAAGACTTTTATGGATCAGTCCCGCATGGCTGGTACATTTACAGAGGAGAATCTTCAGTTTCAGCGCAAGATCCTTGAACGATCTGGACTTGGTGATTCCACTTACTTTCCGGAGGCAATCCTCAACATCCCTCCAAACCCATCAATGAAAGAAGCTAGAAAAGAAGCTGAGGCTGTGATGTTTGGTGCCATTGATGAGCTTTTTGCAAAAACCTCCGTGAAACCCAAGGACATTGGAATCTTGATTGTGAATTGTAGCTTATTCAATCCAACTCCATCTTTGTCTGCCATGGTCATCAACCATTACAAGCTTCGAGGGAATATAATAAGCTACAATTTGGGTGGTATGGGCTGCAGTGCAGGTTTGATTTCAATTGATCTTGCAAATAGTCTTCTTCAGGTTCATCCCAACTCTTGTGCATTGGTTATCAGCATGGAGAACATCACGTTGAATTGGTACTTTGGCAATGATCGGTCAAAGCTAGTTTCGAATTGCTTATTTCGGATGGGAGGAGCTGCAATTTTGCTTTCAAACAGATTCTCTGACAGAAGAAGATCCAAATACAGATTGGTGCACACTGTCCGCACCCACAAGGGTGCTGATGGTAAGTGCTTTGCCTGCGTTACTCAAGAAGAAGACTCTGAAGGAAAAGTTGGTGTTTCCTTGTCAAAAGATCTGATGGCTGTTGCTGGTGATGCTTTGAAGACCAACATCACCACATTGGGGCCTCTTGTTCTCCCGATGTCTGAACAGCTGCTATTCTTTGCTACGTTAGTTGGGAAGAAACTTTTCAAGATGAAGGTCAAGCCTTACATCCCAGATTTCAAACTGGCTTTTGAGCATTTCTGCATTCATGCCGGAGGAAGAGCTGTTTTGGATGAATTGGAGAAGAACCTGCAGCTTTCTGACTGGCACATGGAACCATCAAGGATGACACTTTATCGGTTTGGCAACACCTCAAGTAGCTCTCTTTGGTATGAATTAGCTTATACAGAAGCCAAGGGAAGGATAAAGAAGGGTGACAGAACATGGCAAATAGCATTTGGCTCAGGTTTCAAGTGTAACAGTGCAGTTTGGAAGGCTCTGAGGACCATAAACCCGGCAAAGGAGAAAAACCCATGGACGGATGAGATCGATCAATTTCCTGTTGATGTTCCAAAGATTTCGGCCATCTAATTCCTGGACTACGTGCGACAACATGCTGGCTGTTTGAGTGCGCATACTATTTTTACTTCTTTCATTCTTGCTTTACATGCCATGACGGTAGATAGTTCTTGCTAGATGGTTGGCTATTCTGCATTTAATTGGCATAGGGTTTTAGCGATATGATTAGCCACGGTTTAAGAATTTCGACAGATTTGATTCATGGGTGTATTATGTGAAATTTATTGGAGCATTTAAAACTGGGAGCCATTTATGGGAGAGTTGACTATTATGTCATTATTTTATCTTCAATACGTCTCCTGTTCATAGAACATCTTGGAAACTAGCTTCTACAGGCTCTTTTTTTCTTCTCTGCTTGCTATGGTTGCATTGCTACATTAATCAAGTGCCAATGACAAGGACATTCTGTCGGGAAATATGTGCAATACAAGAGCTGAAAAACCAAAAAAGGAAATTTAAAAAACCAGTGAATCGACATCTTCTCCTTCCTTGGGTAGCCTCTGCATCCAATTATTACGAGAAAAAAAACTAACCATAAGGATTGTGCAATGAAATATTCTGGGCCAATGTTGCCTCGCGGTTACAGGGCCACTAGTTTATGGGCCAATTTTTCTCTGAATCAAGAATTTTCATTCCGCATTAATTAAATCTGCTTTGCAGTCCCTTCCTTTCGACTAGGGCATCCCTCCTCTTTGATTCAAGCTCAAGGTGATTCTAGCTAGAAAAGAATTTATCAACAGGCACGCCCACTGCAATGAAGGCAATTAATTCCCTACATTGATTAACCCGATGTAGCAAGGAAATTCATTCAAAACAAGTGGACGTTAATCTCACAACGCAGGACACAGACAGACACCGAAAGGCTCATCGTTGCCATCCACCTCTAGGCAGAGAATACAAAACCATGGGAACTCTTACCCAGTAAAACGCCATTTCGGCATGGATCAAAACCAATCACCATATTGAATATAAATCATACCTCGAGATAAAATATGTTGTATCTAACACAGCATTTAAAATTGGGCAAAATGGGACCAATCACGTTCACAGGCAGTGGATGGAGTGTGGTCAGCGAGACACGTAGGAGAATCACACAAAATTCTATATCCATTTTTGCAGTCAAATTCAACTGGACAACAGTGATGATAGTTGAAGCAAAACTGCAATGTAACTAATAGCAATACCACATGCTACTATTCGCGACAACCTTTGATACCATACATAGATATTAATATCGTCAGGTAATGGCATTATCCACAACATATGTCATAACAGGCATACCAAGTTCAACAATCAAAGATCAAGCATGAGTAAAAATAATTGAAAAAAAAATGTAAAAGCATGGCATTGCTTTGATAGCAGGGGGGTTAAAAAATCCATAAATTTAATCACAGAATGAGGAATCTGCCCACTTTGCAACTGGAAAAACATTTGCAGCCGTAATCCATTTGAAACTAGTCCTTGGTTGACTTGTTGATTAGCGATTTGTGGATATGAGGGATGACACCACCACCAGCAATGGTTCCTTTGATCAGGGTATCAAGTTCTTCATCACCACGGATCGCAAGCTGCAAGTGCCTGGGAGTTATACGCTTCACTTTAAGATCTTTACTTGCATTTCCAGCCAGCTCCAACACCTCTGCAGTTAAATACTCCAAGATAGCAGCAGAATACACAGCAGCAGTTGCTCCTACTCTACCATGTGCTGTGGTCCTTGACTTCAGTAGACGGTGGATCCGACCCACTGGGAACTGCAAGTTACATATCACAAAAAAATATTACCACAAAAAAAAATAAAGAGCATGCAACACCCCAAAATATTGGCATTTGCAGAGTACAACTAAGCTTAACCAGGTAGCACTTCACCAATTATAGCATCTGTTATACACCAATGAAATGAAAATATATATATGTATGCATGCATGCATGCATGTATGTATGAGTCCTTCCCTTTGTATTGACAGGGCAATGAGATATAGGATCTTCCAGAGCAGACACAAAAGACATATGGACAAACCAATGTTGGTCAAGACATCAACCATGTATTTAAATTGACAGTTAAAAGCCAAAATGAAAATTGACAACAAGAAAGTGTTAGTCAGAAAAGATCCCCTACACCAGGTTCTTGAAACATCATAAATTCAGGTTACACTCGTTACTCATATTGTAATGGATTAGATACCAACTCCAACAAACAACACAGATTCACCAATCCTGAACCGTAATCCAGGTACAAAATCTAATAGGTTTGGAGATTTTAGTAAATTGCCCAAGGAATGGTCTCTTACCTATGCTTTGGAACGGGTGACATCCAAATATAATTCCATCATAACACGATGTATTTCATTATAAAACCACTAACAACACGCATGGAAGAACAACGGAGCCCTGTCACGGGAAAAAATTTCCTGGCAGTCATAGTCTTCACTTCTATAATCTAGGGCCATAGACATCCGTGTAACTTTGATTTAAACCCCACACAAACTTTTGAAACTTCTAACCGCATTAGACCACTCTCCCATTAGTGCAAGAATCACAAATAAAATGGGAATGAAGCATGAGATCAAACACAGCCGAGATCATACGGAATGCAGAAAACCAATAGCTTTATAGATCATAAGCAATAACAACAAACCAAACCCAGTGACACAAAGCTAACTAGTCATCTAACAACTTCAAATTTACAACCTTATCTCGTTACTGACCTAAAACTTCTAACACACGATTCATTTATACGCTAAACTTAAAACACAATCAATAACCTCTATTTCACTCAACTTTATTATCAGTTTCACCTAATTTTCCTTTTTTACATTAATTATTCTCTGACAAGCAAGCTAATAGTAAACTCCTACGTATTTCCTTAAGGCTCATCCAAATAACGCTAAACCTTAGTTTACAAGCCATAACACAGGAAATTTTAAAAGGAAACACATTTTCGAGCATAAAACCGTGAATTCTTTAAACAATCACGGAAACTGAAAACATATAGCAAGTGGAATAGATTTAAAGAGGCAAAACAGAGGAGATAAACTTAGAAAGACAAAGATCTAAAAAAGAACCTGAAGGCCAGCACGGGAAGAGCGGGAAATGGGTTTCTTCTTGTCCTTATCCTTGTTGCTAGCCGAGCTCTTTCCCATGATCAAACCTTTAGCGCCTTTTCCCGACATCCTTCCCGCCAAGAATTTAGCAGATATTAGAGATGAGAAATTCGCAAAGATGAAAGACGGGCTGTATTGAAGGCAGGGAACACGATATAGAGATTTGTTATTGATCCACGACGAAGCCTCCGAAGGTAACTTGCTTGTTGAGGTTCTTTGCAGTGACAAAACTGACCCTTATTTCTATTCTTTGAAAATAATAGCCCCTGTTTTGCTATGAAATTACCGTCATGGCACTACTGCTTTCGCAATTTTATTTTGATCATTTCGTTGCGTTTTCTCATTTGGCCCCTCGAAGTTCGCATAATTATTGCACGTTGCCCTCTGAATCTTATCCTTCTATTTTTATTTTTGCCCTGTATATCCAAATCTTTTGCAATTCAAGAAATAGAAAAGAGTAAGTCTCGAATAGACCATTTTCTTTACGTGTATATAATTAATATAATAAAATTATTTAATTAATAAAATTAAATTTAAAATAAATAAATAAATTTAAATATTAATAATAATAAAAAATTAAATTTTTTTATTTAATTAATATAATAATTAATAAATAAATTTAATTTTATTAATTAAATAATTTTATTACATTAATTATTATACATCGTAATAAAAAATTACAATTAAGACTTAAAAAAAAAAAGTAAAGATATTCAGATGAGGTGTCCTCCAAAAAACATATTGTCCGTACGACTTGTCTTACAACATACTGTAGGTAGACAACACGTCATCCACAAAATCAAAGCCATGTCATGGACAACACGTCACCACCTGCTATTTTTTGAAAATAAACATTTGCCAACCGTTCGGTTACAGATAGGTCCTCGGGCAAGAGTACCAGGATCCTAGATATCTTCCACTATGCGCAGAGCTATGATGTCCAAGCACACAAATAGAAGGTGCAGAATTCAATTTCAGAGATAGGAACTTGTACAGAACATTCAGTCCACGCTATAGCTAAGCACTTAAATGCATCATTAACTAGAAATTGCACACAAAATTTTTGTTTGTTTAGTCTGTCTATAAGTAATAATCTAGACTTTCTAAACATTATGCTAGGGAAAACAGTAAGGAATGTGAACTGGGACATCACTAATTTGCTGCCTCTTCCTTCTCTTTAGTCTTTCCTTCATCTGCAATGAGGAAGCCTTCAATCTTGCGTGTAACCTCATCTGCAGTTACCTTCACCTTCCCAACTGATCCATTTGCTGTTAATGTTTCAATATCATCATGAGTCACTGGGCCAGTTTGCCATATTCTAATGGTTCCATCCTCGGATCCTGAGGCATATGATTCCCCTCCTGGTGAGAAACGCACACAGTGTACAGGACCATGGTGACCCTTGTTGCATGCTGCATGCAATAAGCAATTAATAATTAGCAATAACAAAAGAAGCTGAAAAACAATTTTGAGATAGCCTTAATTGAAAGAAAATATTGAGTCTACATAAAAGCAATGCAAGTGAACAATACAGGTCATTATCGATCAAATTGATCACATGGGAAACCAATCTTACAAACGAAAAAAATAAAACAATCAAGTATATGCTCCATTTAATGTTTCTTCCTCTGGATTGAATTTATGTTGAAGCACGTACCTATCTCATCACCAGTATGGAAGTCAAACACATGAACCCACATATCTTCTCCTCCAGCAACAAACTTATTCCCATACTTCGGTTCCAATGAAGCCGATTCTATTGTGCATGGCATGTTGTAACTCTTCACTAATCCAAAACTGCGTACAAAACAATTAAATATATCTTAAGACTGAGCTAGACTGAAATCTTGCTAAAATTAAAAGGCTGATCTGGCCTAAAACTTACTGATTAGCATCCCAGAATTTAACAGTGGACCCATCAGCAGTTGTGATATAACGACCATCTTGACTCACTTCAGCACTGGTCACGGGTGACTTGGTCTCAAGTGTCTGTACTATCTTACCACTTCTAACATCCCATAACCTGCAAATTTTAGAAATATATATATATATATATATATGGCAAAGCATTAAATCCCATGCGACCCTACAAATATACCAACTTGTAGAAATGTATTAAAGATATATAATTTAGCACTGGCAATTTCTATCTGACATAAACAAGAATTCAAACATATGCAAATTATATGTAAACCCTTTCGTCTCTCTGCTTTTCCTCTTAAGAAAAATTCCCTTCTGCAAAAAGAGTACTTAAGTCCTACAATCTCAAAGTTAACACACATTTTCCTAAGCTCGTGGTCCGTGCAATGCTTAGCTACTATATATGATATTTCATTTCAGGGAGAACTTGCATCTGTATGATGAGAAAAGCCACCAGCAATTTCATAACACACTATCACATAAAGTTCCTCAAAAGAATAAAAACTATCACATTGGGTTGGTGAAAGGAATCAAAGAAAAATATGCATAGATAACAACCAACACTTTCTTCAAATAACAAGCAACATAAATAATACATAAGATTAACTTTAAACACAGTGCAAAAGAAACATGCATACCTGACACCCCCCATATCAGTGCAAGTGCTTAAAATTGTCTGGTCACTATGGAGCCAAGCAACAGTTCTTACTGAACCAGGAGACCTATCCACTTCTCTAGGAGGTGCATCTGGACGATTCAAATCAAAAATACGAAGGATTTTCTCCATTCCTCCTGTGAGTAGCAGGTGTGTATCCTGTGCCCGGATTGAAAAACATCAAATGAAATGCATTGGTAAGCATAATGAGGATGCTGGTATATAACCATCCTCCTACTTCCCTCAATCAAGAGTCGCCTTAAAAATAAAGTACAAAGACCCATCACAACTAATGAAAACCAATAAGTATTCCAGGCCAAATAAAACACTCAGGTTAACAATAACCATAATGTCAAAAGGGAAAGAAACTCCAGAAGTTAGCTGTTATATGCTATTGTGCATAACCTGGAGCTGGACACATATAGTACAGCTCCTAGAACTCAAAACAATCCTCTATTACATCAAATAAAAGAAAAGAAAACAACCAACTTTACCTCCGAAAAAGAGCAAGCTCGAACAATGTGCTTGTGTTCAAAAGAGTGTAGCACGTCTCCCGTTAATGCATCCCATACTTTCCTGCATGTATGTTCAATGCAGATTCCATATGAAACTTTTTATTTATGATGGAACATTATACTGTAAAATTGCAGATTTCATTAGATAATGCTAGGTTAAAAAGACCAGACAGCAAAAACAGTTGAAATTACATACGCACTAAAGTCTGCAGAAGCAGAGGCAGCATGTAAAGCATTCGTATCCAAGCAGCAACTCCACACGGCACCCTTGTGTCCTTCAAATGTCCCAATCCAATCACCAGTCTCTCCATTTCTGAGCATAGGACAAGAATCTGAAGCACAAAAGTAAACAATCTATTTACCCCAGGGAAATTTCTTAAACACAATAAACGGAATAAAGAATCATTGTATGAATCTTACTATCCCAGTTTCATTAATGCTCACGTTAACATCATAATCTCATTTTCACTCTAATTTTCAGTATCCTAATCTTCTTAACATATAATAAATTCAAATACATGGCGCATGATTTCACATGTTGAAATTGAGCAACAATCTCCAAGATTTTATTGCAAAATAGAGTCAATGGCAACTACACCTTCGGTCCCCAGAAACTTCCTAAATTGAAACATAATCAATACTTAATTCAACATATCCAACTCTATTGTATATAATTATCATAGTAACAACAGGATACAAAAATCATAGAACAAATCTAGAAATCCTTCAACTCTAACATGCACAAATTGGACAGAGCAAATTGAAAATAGAAACAAAGGTAGACAAGCATACCCTTGCTGGCACTGATGAGGAAGAACCCATCTGGAGTAATGGGACTGTAAAACAGATCGACAACGGGCCTAGAGTGGCCGTGGCATACAAGTGGAATCGCAACCTTTTTCTTATCCATCAGTTAAGAAAATAAGAACTAAACAAAACTCAAATTAAACTTATCTTTCTGTATGATCTGTATATCAAAAATCAAGAAAATATTAAAAATAACCAAATTTACAAGAAATGAAAGTGAATTTGCAAGAAAATTGGTTAGATAAACAGAAATGGCGGTTCTGAAAACAGGTGGGAAACGCTAATTCTATGAGATTGTTGTACTTAATTGGGTGATTTGCGTGAATCCACACCTCCTAACCTAGTCTCCGACTGAAATCGAAATGTTCTACGATGTGAGGAGTTAATAGTGAGATACGATTAGAAGAGAAATTAATTACAGAACAGACCAGAGCTGGGCGACGAAGGGCTAGGCGCAAGAGAAACGCTTGCACTGGATGCCGTCTTTATATACCATACGCCGACCACTGAAAAAAATTGGGGATGATGTCATTTTATAAATAAATAATTTTTTTAATTTTAGTATTAAATTTTTATCAAATATATTTTTAAAAATTTATAATAATTTTATTTTATAATAAATTTAAAAAAAATAATTATCTCTTTTTTAATTAAAATTAATAAAAATTAGGGGACTTGCATGGGGCCCGGTCTATTTTAGCCAACGAATGAGATCAAAATTAGGGCTTAGCCCGTTTGGGTTGAGGAACATGATCAAAATTAATCTCATTTTATATTTTGGACCGGAGACCGGGGCCAATTCTATCTCCAATTTGTAAAAATAGGTCGAGAATGACGATGACGTATATCCCTGTCCTTGGTCTATTTACCCTTTTTTTTTTTTAATAAATTTTAATATTTCGATAAATTAAATTAATAATTAAATATTTAATAAAAATTCATAAATCAAAATTCATAATCTTTTATTTTATTTTTATTTAGATTTTATTTTCTCCCATATTTTTACTAAAAGAATTAATAAATTTTTTAATTTTTTTTAAAGAAAAAAATTAGTGATATCGTGAGAAAAAAAGAAAAGACAAATAAATTAGAATACGAGTCTTGATAGTGTGGATAGTTAAATTAAATAAATATAATGAAATTATTAAATTATTATAATTGATGTATTTCTTTTTAAATGGACTAATAATTTTGTTAAATACTTTTTATAAAGACAACATATTCATTTACTTAATAATCAATGTTAGTTAAATATAGTATTTACGTAGAGTATAACAATAAATTAAATAAAAATATTGTCAAGTAAATTATTATATATTTATTACAAAACATGGTGAGTTGAAGTAGAAACCTTCTACACAAAACGAGAACGGGTTGGGAACAAAGATCCCAACTCCGAGCAAGGCTAAGGACGAAGATGGTAATTCTTGTTCTATTATCGTTACTACCTCTAACTCTAAATTAATAAATTAAAAAATAAATATACTCTTAATTTATTTATTTTTTATAAGTAAAATTATATATTTTATTTTATTTAATTCTTAAAATTTATTAAATATATTTTATAAAAAATGAAATAATATATATCTAAAAAAATTTAATT
>CP135561.1:2420507-2507656 GCA_032401905.1 Swietenia macrophylla | reverse complement strand
TTAATTAAAATTATATATTATAAAAAATTTAAAATGTAAATTAGGACTTAATATAAAAAAATTTAATAATAAAAAATTTAATAAAAATTTTAATTATAAAAATAAATAAATTAATATATATTTATTTTTTAATTAATAATTTTAAAATTGGAGGAGAAGATAAGTGTGTGTGTGTATATATATTTTTTATAAAAATTATCATAAAATAAAATTAATATAAATTTTAAAAAAGGTAAATGATAAAAGCCCATTTAGAATTTATATAAAATATATTTAATAAAAATCTGTCTTGGTCGAAAAGAAACCAGAATTGAACAGCCTCAGAGCCAGTAGGAGGCTGGGCTATAAACAGCAGCGAGCCAGCGGAGGACATAGTTTTGAGATATAATCCAAATACGAGGTTTGATCCGAAAGCAATTAGATTCGAACGAATCGAACTCGCTCGGGAACAATGGCAGCTGTTGGAATCGATACGAAGCACCCGGAATCGGTGGCGCCGGAGGAGGCATGCTCAGCGAAAGGAGCATCGAAACAAGGAGAGGGATTGAGGCAATACTATCTCCAACACATCCACGAACTCCAGCTCCAAGTCCGCCAGAAAACCCACAATCTCAATCGCCTCGAAGCCCAGCGTAACGAACTCAATTCTAGGGGTTCGTTTTCTCAACCCTAACCCTAATTTCGACTATATTTCTCTGTTCTAGGTTTTGACGTTTTGATTTCTTAGCGTTTGATCAATGGATTAGTAGTGTAGTTATTTGGATTGATGGGTTTAATCGAAGACAAACGAATGTGTTACTTTAGTTAAGGGCGGATTTTTAATCGTTGAATTTCTGTAAAATTGATAGTGAGGATGCTTAAAGAAGAGCTACAGCTACTTCAAGAGCCTGGATCGTATGTTGGCGAAGTCGTTAAAGTTATGGGCAAAAATAAGGTTCTTGTTAAGGTAAGTTGATGTTCGGATAGATGTTATAACAAGTAGCACACAGTAAGTATACAAAGAATATTCAAGTTTACTAATTATGTTAGTTGTAGTTTCTTTTGTTCAACTTTCCCCATTTGGATTTGCATATGTTTTTCTTTCGTTCTTTTTCCCTTTGAACTTCATCTAAAATCATAATTCAGGTAGATCTGCTTTGGTTTGTGTGGGGAATTTATGGTCATTTGGTGGAGAAACTGTGGTCCTTTTCTGTTGCACTTATCGTGTACATGATGTGAAGAGCAGCTTCAAACAGAGAGATCTTTAATATGATGCACGATTTCCTTATACAGCCAATTATTGACTCTAATTAGACACAGAATAGTTTTTCTTGTAAAACTTTGACAAAATGAAAATGTTCTATCAATGCAAGAACAATGGGAGCCGCAATATTACATGCCACACAGTGTGTTCATTTCAGCCTCGCTTTACTAACTGTTTTCATAGTTTGTTCAGTCTGATAATCAAGAAGTAAGACTACTTACTGAATGCAGAAGTTGGGCTGTACTTAAACTTGCAATTGCCTGAAATTTCATAGTTCTAGCAGTTTTAGCGTCGATAACAACTGTCACTGCATTTAAAAAGTTCTAAGATACCCATGTATGTTGTTTTTCTTTCATACAGGTTCATCCAGAGGGGAAATATGTTGTTGATATTGATAAAAGTATTGATATAACCAAGATCACACCATCAACAAGGGTTGCACTTCGGAATGACAGCTATGTTCTTCATTTGGTCTTGCCAAGCAAAGTAGATCCCCTGGTCAACCTCATGAAAGTTGAAAAAGTCCCAGATTCTACGTATGACATGATTGGTGGTCTGGATCAGCAAATTAAGGAGATAAAGGAGGTCTGTTCACTGCACACTGTTACTACACGGATTTGTACTTAGTTGCTTATCAGGTTTCCTCTAATTAATTGGTTTTTTAAGTATTAATCCTTTAAGCTGTTTAGTGGTGTGATTGTTTCTTTGATTCACAATGTTTACAGGTCATTGAGCTTCCTATCAAACATCCTGAATTGTTTGAGTCTCTTGGAATAGCTCAACCAAAGGTAAGCTTTTGCTCTTAGTTGTCATGTCATCTTTTGATTGATTGTGCATACTGCATTCTTGAATAAGTCTCTTTCTTGCTCTCTCCTTCTCTATGTAACAGGGTGTATTGTTGTATGGACCACCTGGTACTGGAAAAACACTGCTGGCTAGGGCTGTGGCTCATCATACTGATTGTACTTTCATTAGGGTTTCTGGATCTGAATTAGTCCAGAAATACATTGGAGAAGGATCTAGAATGGTTAGAGAACTTTTTGTTATGGCAAGGTTTGTTTCACTTCCACCTATAACAGTTGCATTTTTAATGGATTCTGCTCATTTTTTGAATCATGCAAGTCACTTCTTTTTTTTTTTTTTCTTAGGACATTCACTTATTTTATGTTATTGTAGTTGGCAGGCTTTTGACATGTACTTTTTTCTACCCCTTCTTTTTGTTAATGATTTGTAATCATGTGAAATGAGGTGTCCAGTGTTGTCTGCAGTCTATGATGTAATGTTTATTGTGAGTGTAGTGTTGTCTTTCCTGTTGGTTATTATTTTAAAGTAAATCATTATAAGACATGGATGAGCTTCTTTCTGAAGCAGAATAAATTTTGAAATCAGTTTAGTTGTTATTTGTAATCATTACCAAAACTGCTTCGCTGTGATATGGAAGAGTAATATTGCTTGTAGTTGGTGATCTGATGCTTGTTTTCCAAACAGGGAACATGCTCCATCAATCATTTTTATGGATGAAATAGACAGCATTGGGTCTGCTCGAATGGAATCTGGCAGCGGCAATGGTGACAGTGAGGTGCAGAGGACTATGCTGGAGCTTCTCAACCAACTTGATGGATTTGAAGCATCAAACAAGATTAAGGTACTATTTCTGGCTTCCATGTGAATGTATTTGTTCTAGGGACAGATAATATCACAGTTTTTGATGCAGTTGTTCAAATTGATATATTATCTACTCACATACCTATTAAACAGGTTCTCATGGCTACAAATCGAATTGACATTCTAGATCAAGCTCTTCTCAGGCCTGGACGAATTGACAGGAAGATTGAATTTCCAAATCCTAATGAAGAGGTACATTCTTCATTTGCCATGACATGCTTCTGTATTTGGAAAGATCTTGTTCTGATGTCTTATTTTGCTTTGCCATTTTATCCACCCACAAAAGTTGAACCATGTAACAGAGTTCTTAAGTTTTCTAAGTGAATGCTTGGAGAAAAAAGAATCCATGTTTGTTGTCCATTGTAAACAAATGTGTTTGTTATGTTAATGATTGTATTTGTGATCATATGCATATATTTATTGGAGAGAAGTATCTTTTTGTTTTTTCCAGAACATTGATCTCAGAAGGATGAGGGGGGTTTAATGATTTCATTTGCAGTCAGATTTGCACTTACAGTTGAAATCTTTGCAACTACATGAGTCCATGTGTAGTAGTAACTTTTTGTTAAAGGACAAAAAATGTACCTATTCATGCCTATACAAGAGATCCCAAGTTTTTGTGAGACACTATGTTCTTAATTTATGATGTTGGCATTACAAATGACATAATGCATTATCTTAAAATGTTGGTGGTCCATTTTCTGTATTTTTCTCATGTCTTCGTCATTGTCACTGTCATTATAAGTATCTTTCATGGGTGTTACTCTGAGCTATTCTTGATGTTTTGATATGTTGATGTTATGCATATTCTTATATGTGTATTTCACTGCATGTAGTCTCGTCTTGATATCCTGAAAATTCATTCAAGACGTATGAATTTAATGCGTGGAATTGATTTGAAGAAGATTGCTGAGAAGATGAATGGTGCATCTGGTGCAGAGCTGAAGGTATAATTTGTTACATATAATTGTCTTCTCTGTCTCTTTCTTGTGTTCTTCTCTTCTGATTCTTCTTGTGTTGTTCTCTTCTCTGTCTCTAGCTTGTGGTCTTCGCTTTGATTGAATCTTCTGGTTGCTGATAAGTGGAGAGTTTTTAGCCATAGGTTTTCATTAAGTTTGAAACCTATTAGGAAATTTTTAATCAACTTTCTGTTTATGGCCAAGTTTGTTATTAACGCTTCTAGGATGTTATAGATCCCTTAGCTTTAAGAATAATAATTGAATTTGAATTTAAAATAACATGATTTTAAAATGTGAAAGGGCCTTATTCTCTTGCTATTGCAGTTGGGTTCATTGACTGTAGTCGTAACTTTTAGAACGAGTTCATTATTTGATGGAGCAACTTATCCAAATTAATAAATGAATACAAATTATGTCAATTGACTGGTGTGCAAAGGGATAGGTTGAATCTAGTTATTACCTATTGTTTTAATCAATCCTTTGTAGCTAATTCAGGCTTTTTTTATACACAATTCATCTTAGGTCCATGAAAAGTCTTATTGCCTATTTGCGGTCAAAGGGGATAAATTAGTCAAGGCTAATATTGTATAAGGATGATGATGGTTGATTATTGTCATCAGTATTATTTAACGGCAATGGTATTAGGTGTTGGTTGTGTAGCAGCCTAATATTGCTTTTGCTGGTGGCGGCGGCGGTTATGATATCTACATCTAGCAACTTGCAACTTGTCTGACCATGAAGCTTGGGTTTCTTTTCCTATCCACCGGCACATTAGCTACCCCTTATGGAATTTTAACATAGGGGCAGTACTGTTCAGAAAACACAAGCATAATTTACAATTGTAAATTTGCAAGTCCTTGCATATTGTTGACTATAGAATGAACTGTTACACCAAGTATATTAGATTATTTGATTTATTATTTTGTTATAGTTCCAAAAGAGTAGAATTGTCCAAGTATTAGTGTAAATACTAAATGCTATTCATATATTATTTCTTTTGGTTACCCATTTTTTTTTTCCTGTATTTTATCAGGCGGTGTGCACAGAAGCAGGCATGTTTGCTCTAAGAGAGAGAAGGATCCATGTAACCCAGGAGGACTTTGAGATGGCGGTTGCCAAGGTCATGAAGAAGGAGACAGAGAAGAACATGTCCTTGCGGAAGCTGTGGAAGTAGTCGCTAACTGACGTTATGTTTCTGTTTCATTCTTGAATATAGATTCAAATAGTACTACAAGTACACTTGTGTTGGATATTTGCACGTTGCCTGGCAGTTGTCATTTCTTGTACTCACTGTGAACAACGGTTACCATTTCTTATTTTACATTTGCAATCTGGGAACTGCACAAAAGAAACACTCGACTTGTATGCTGCACTCGTACTTTGATGTCTGGTGTTTTTTCTTGATTTATAGGAAGAAAGAAATAGGTCTGTGGCTCTGAGCCTGCTCTTTATGGTGGATACGGATCGTGGTTGACGGAGAGACAGTCATTTGTCTCATCATAAAATTAGCTGCTGCTATGGTTCAAGATTCTTCTTAGCAATTTAATTTTCATGAAAAGGTTGGTCTTGCAGCTGAAGTAGCTTATCTGCAATTTGAATTTTTGTGAGGCTGTTAAATCGGAACTGAGTCATGAGAGTGTGATGGAAGGGATTATTGTAGTCACGGTAGTTAGAACAGGATCTTCAGAAAGTATAATCTGAACTTACTTCTGAGACAGACAGACGCCTAAGATCTTAGAGTATTGACCGCCAAAGATTCAACAAAAAAATTTATGTTGAAGATTTGAATTTTTTTATATTTTTAATTAATTTAATAAAGTATTAATATATAATATATTTTAAAATAAATAAATAAATTAAATTATATTTTAATAAAATTAGTGTGTTATATATTAGATTTAAAAACAAAAAAACAAAAAGATTTGGGGGTAGAGGATTCAAACTCTTTTGTGAAACCAGAATCAGGGAGTGGGTTGTGGTCAGCAGTCAACCACCTGTGATGGTCTTCGAATTTTCAAAAAAGCTAACCAATCAATAAATCAGTCAACCCAATGCATGTCCGCTCTCTACCCCTGTAAAAAGATTCCCTCTTGCCTTCTCTATACCACGAGGATGGGTGATATATTTTATAATTAATAATTAAAAACATATTTAAGTTTTTAATTTTATATTTTATGATATAAAATAAAAATATCAAAATATAATTTAAATAATATATTATAAAATCTATCGGCATGTTAAAATGTGATGAAGGCTAGAATAGAAAAGAGAAGGAAGGATTCTTGTCCTTGTTCCTGCCTGCCTGCCTGCCTTCCTTCCCATCCCATCTGCTCCTTCAAACATTCAATGCATTAACGTAGAGTGCAAGTATCGTTTCCTTTTATTTGACTAAAACTTCGGGTACATGTATACACAGTACCTGCAGAATTCATTATTAAATTGGTTATTACGGCTAAATCGCTGTCTGTGAGTTGGGCATTTGACCCACCTAGCCCCTACCTTTCAAGCCATCTCCTTCTATTATTAACTCACTGAAAATTGTTAACTTGAATTTATTAACCTTGACTTGGAATATGGCTAAGCTATGCCTTACCTGATTCTTTGAAACCTAGCTCGGTTCCCGCAATTACCAACATGTTCATCAGGAGGCAGCAAGTCCTGCGACGATGGCTATGTTTCTTCCTCTTTCTTTCACAGCTTTCCCGCACCTCGTTCGCCGATGTTGGCACTGCTGCCCGGTACAGTCCCCCGTATTTACGTAAGTCCTCATAAAACAACATGCCTAGCTACACGTGATTCAAAACCTTCGTCAATTCACTTGATCTGACGACCTTTTCTTGCTGCATACATACATACAGCGACGGCGTGTAATGGAAATGATCCTACACAGTTTCCGTCAAGCAATTTGTTTGGAGCAGCGGGAGATGGGATATGGGATAATGGAGCCTCTTGCGGGAGACAATATTTGGTGAGATGCATAAGCGCATCTGACCCTGGAACTTGCAGACCCGACAACACCATTCAAATCAGTATTGTTGATTATGCTCTTCAAACGCGGTCTGCACCAACCGTTGCAGGTACTACCATTGTTTTATCAGAGACAGCTTTCAGGACCATCGCCAACTTAACGGCTGTTTCGATCAATATTGAATTTCAACAGTAATTTTCTTCATGACCCCTTTTTTAAAATAAAAAAATTAATCATTGACAAGTTAATTTCACCATTATTTCTCTGTGTATATTGAATGATTGTCTATCATCTACGCAGGGTATGATCGATATTGGAAGTCAGCTTGATTATCTCCTCTTCTGCGCTCAGCTTGATATTGGAAGTCAGATCGATAATTTCATCTGTAACGTCAGACTTGTGTTGTTAATTATACGTCATTGGCCCAATTCATTGGTTGCTTGTTATTCGTCTTCTTCAACAGTTAAATATTCGTCTTTTACTCTTCCATTATTCTATTCTATGCCATTTTTGAATCAATATACCTACAAATACGACGGAGAATATTTTATTGTCGTGGAATTGTCATGCGTGCTCTGTGGTTTCGGAACCTTCTTCAAGTTGTCCGATTTGAGCTTGACATTAACGTTACAACATTGCCTCAAACCCTGCTAATTAATTGATTGCTGACTGAAATAGACAAATTAATCATCCTACATCTACCACGTGAACTGATGAACGTTACAATGCCCTACCTTAATTAATAGACGATTAGTTCTCTAATCCAGTTGGTAGAGGTGGTAAAAGGGTCAAATTGGATCAGATTGAAAATGTAGTAGGCTCGGCTCGATCCAGCCTGTTTAGGATCCGAATGAGTTTCAGGTCCGACAGTAGAGGATTTGGTTCGCAAGTCTATTAATATTTATATTTATTTTTAAATTATTAAATAATTTAAAAATATTTTTACCTGAATACAGTAAGTTGATTTTGAAAAATAATTTAATACGTATATTTATAATTTATTTAACATTCATAATTTGTAAAAGTAAAAGTGTGAAAGTCTTAGTTTTTAAAATTTTTTATTTTTTTTTTAAAATTAATACGTATAATTAAACTGACGAGATTTAAACACAAATGGGTAATGGCGGTTTCGGCCCATGGGCTGTGCTGGCCCAAATGAACGAAGCTCCGACGCAAACCAGGTAAGAGAAAGAACCTCAGTATCCGGAGCCGACTCATTCTCTCTCGGCCTGAACTCAAGGTGGATGGGGCTGGACCGGGCTTTAAGTGTTCGTAAGCCGGTTCAGGCCGGACACCGCTCGGTCCGATCCTTTTGCCATCTCATTTACTCTCTGTATCCGAGGCCGATTCTCTCTCTTTCTTGACTCTTTCCCTAATTATTCATCAAATAAGTGCACTGACTTTTTCTCTGCAATCTAAAGGTAATTTAATTTTATACGATTACTATCCGCATGATTTTCTTAATTTTGGACAATTAAACAATTTCATCGTCCAATATAATCAGAACGACGTACGTAGGTACGTTCGTTCGTTCGTTCGTTCGTTGCTGCCTTTCTTAACTTAGCTTGTTTTGATCATCTTCTACTCATTTTTAAGGTTTTAAAAAGTTTTTCGGTTGTGCTTTTAAGGGTACAGGATCCATGAAAGAGGAATTACAGCAGGAACCGCTTTCTGAACGCAACCATACCGATGCCGATCCTTTGCTTGGGACGGAGGAGGTATCCGAGGAGCCTGTTGTAAGTTCTAGCTCGAGTTCCAGTGAGATTAAGGATGGAGATATCGAGAGTGGTTCGGTTCCTTGCTGCCGCATTTGCCTCGAATGCGATAGTGAATCAGGTGATCTTGCTTCTTTTTTTTTTTTTTTTTTGAAATTACATGGTATCTGATGAACTTGATCGGAATTATATGCTGTTGTGTTATTTGGATTTTATATTTTTTTGTGATTGAGAATGAGCTATGAATGTTTGTGACATTTTCTAATTACTAATATTTTGGGTTATCTAGAAAGAGTAAATTATAATTATATATATGACATTGAAATGGCCTAGTGAGCTTTTTGGGGATTAATATTTGACTAATGACAGACAGCAATGAAAGGTCTTTCTGTTTATGTCTAACGCGTGATATGTCCAATTTATACACGAAATGAGATAGAAATGAGTAGGAGTGAGGATGTGCCATTGTCCAATGCTTCCAAGCAAGGTTGGATATGATGGTGGTTGTAAGGATTTCACCAAGCTCGGGGGTGCTGTTGAAAGGACTTTTAAAGCTCGTTATACTTTCTGTTGGGTGTTTTTCGTGGGTTGTACTCTGTTTTCCTCTGGCCTGATTTTTTCTTTTTAATTTGGTACCATAGATGATGAATTGATATCTCCATGCATGTGCAAAGGCACTCAGCAGTTTGTTCATCGTTCATGCCTTGATCATTGGCGCTCAGTTAAGGTTAGGTAATATTCTTCTCTAAGATTTTTGATGATGCAAAAAATTGAATTGTTTTATCTGCTTATTTTCTTTCAATGATGATATAAAAATATCCCCCAATCTCCTTGCTCCTTTCCCTTGCAGGAAGGATTTGCGTTTTCACATTGCACAACCTGCAAAGCACAATTTCACCTTCGAGTTGAACTATTTGAGGATATCCCTGGGCACAAAATAAAATTCAGACTTTTTGTTGCAAGGGATGTTTTCTTTATATTTTTGGCGGTGCAGACTGTGAGTAATCTTACTTTCCTCTCCATTACAAATGGCATCAGGCTGCATAAATGATGCCATTTGTTTGTTAATTGAGTACGAACTTTCATCTGAGTTCCTTCCCCAAAGTTAATATGTTTCTGCTCTCTTCAGGAAATCTATTTTAATTAATTTTGGCATAACTCATTTTATCTGTCTATTTGTCGGACTTTTTATTCTACAAGTGACACTTTATTAACCAATGAATTCAAATTGCATCAGTAGTATGGTTATCTCCATTTGTGAATATAATCATTTCTAACAATTTTCATTTTAAGTATTTGAGGTGAATTTGTTGATTATTTATAATCTAGCTCAAAACTTCTAAATAAATGCAAAGGAGGAAAGTTATATGACAGACCCATATAGTATCCGCCAAAGGATGAGTTTTATAGTTTTGAGATCTATGGTTGACCTGTGCGTCACACTTTAGAGCCGGGTGGTCTGGCAGTGGAGATTAAATGGTTAGTATTGTATATGGCAGGCTACTCATTATTGGTTCATGCAAATAAATGAAAGGTGTTGGGAGGGAAATGCTATGAATGAATACATAAAACCAAAGTTGGTGTTTAGTAGTTGGAGGTCTGGCATTTTCAGAGCTAAATGTTGAAGTAAAAATTTCATTGCTATCCAAAATGTTGGGATTAAGAGTCCTTGATAATGACACATTTGGGTTCCTATACATACATATATATATGCGCTATGTTTACTGTTTTTGGGAAAATAAGCTCTTGCTCTTGTAGTGAAAATTGATATGAAAGGAGAACAGTTGGATTGCTTGGAGCTTGAAATGTTTAGCTTAGGTCCTTGATATGGTGGCTGCAGTTCATTGTGTCATGGAGTTAATGATGTACAACTCAAATTGCATCATGTGACCTTGCTTTGTGTTACTTTTAAGTCTTCTCTACATGTTGGTTCCCACTGATTTTTGCCACTTTCTTTCCCATTTTTGTTTGTTTTTTTATTATTATCTTGTCCCCCATTTAGCCTTTTCACTTTTTTTCTTTACTGTCAAATGAACGAAATGGGAAAGCTAATGAAAACAACTTTTCCCAGAAAAATTATTGTCCAATGAATTGGGGTCCTACTTAGATCTACCTAACCTGTATTAGGTCCTGCAATGATTTTTGAGATGTAGAGTGGTGTGTGCTCGAAATCCAGAATTGAGTTAGTGTTTGCTGCTATGTAAAGCAATTGTTGTCTGATTCCAGGTAATTGCTGCAACGGGTGGCTTTGCATATCTCATGGACAAAGATGGGGCCTTCCGTAATTCATTCAGTGATGGTTGGGATCGTATTCTGTCAAAGCATCCTATTCCATTTTATTATTGTATAGGTAAATTTCCATAAATCAGCATTTTTGTTGTCATGCCTAAATTGTATAGCATTTAATTTTATCCTTTTTTCGAAGAATATTGCAGTTTCAGTTTTTGTAAATTTATTTTTAGTCCACCCTCTTTATAGTAACTGATTAGGGGTGGGGGGGCTGAGGACTGTCTTCTCTATATCTGACCTCCTATTTGCTTAAGAAATTTCAAGGTTTTTCACAAAATGGGAATTGCACTTTGAAATTTTATGTACCTGGTTGTATATATGTACATTTTTTTCTATGTAGGAAATCATAATAACAAACGCTCTGTGTTTCTATAGGGGAATCCAAAGTTTTGCTTGCTTTTACCCCTTTTAACATTAGTTACTGGTGTTGAATTCATATTATCGGTCTCTTGGCTTGTAGTTATCTCTATTTTTTTTTTTCACATGTGTGTACATTTAAGGCATGTTCTCTGAGATTGTCTGTGTGAACATAACCAGGGGTAATGGCATTCTTTGCATTGCTTGGATTTTTCGGGCTCATACTACATTGTTCCTCCCTCAACTCTAATGACCCCCGGATGGCTGGCTGCCAGAACTGCTGTTATGGGTGGGGTATCTTGGATTGTTTCCCTGCATCTATGGAAGCATGCTTTGCGCTGGTTATCGTTTTTGTTGTCATTTTTGCCATCCTTGGCATAGCCTATGGCTTTCTTGCTGCCACCATGGCAATTCAGAAAATATGGCAGAAACACTACCACATTCTTACCAAGAGGGAGCTGACAAAGGTAATCGCCGAGGCATTCCTTTGCTCTAGCTATTCGTGTTATTCCTTCCATACAGACATTGCTTAGAGTCTATTTGTTGGCCAAGATCTTGGATTGCTTCACTTTCAAAATTCAGGATTACTTACAGTTCCAATTTTGTTTGCAGGAGTATATTGTGGAAGATCTGCATGGCAGTTACTCACCACCAAAACTGGATCAAGAACACGAAGAACGTCTGAAAATGCTTAAGCTTTTGTAGTTGATGGATGAGAGGCTAAGCTATATGATGTCTTGGAATGTCCTATCCTAAATTATTCAGGATCTCAAAGCTACAGTGTATATTTGCTCGGCCAAATTTGTTTATTCTGCAAGGAGGGAAAAGAATGATCTCATTTTTTTCTTTCTTTAGTATTGGAAAGCTCAACTGATGACGAGGAAAATGAAGGTACATAATGATTTTTGCAATAGTATCCTTTTCATGTCTTTAATTTTTGCTTGTTGGGTCGATCTCATTATAACAATTCAACTGAATAAATATTGTTCACTTTGAATACATAATTTATTATGAATTTATTTTTGAATTTTATAATTTAAAATGTATTTACTTAGTTAAAAATACTTAAATTATATAAACTATAATTCAAGTTCGTCTATAAATGACGTGAAATGTGACACTTATAGTGTTGAAATTATCTTTATTATAGCCTAGATGGGGCTGTTTGGAATTACATTTTATTGATAGGGTGGAAGATCTATCTAACAAACAGTTGCCAGAAGGAATTGGTGCCTGCAGCCTGCCTAAATAGTTCGGCTTCTGTGCCGCCCAACCATGTCCTTCCCTATTAAGCAGGAAGAAGAACGCCATATTGCAACGGTTTGCTGTAGCAAGCGACCCAGTTTAACGCATTTGGATGTCGAGTATGAAGCATCCTCTCCAGACACGAGCCTGCTTAAAACCTCATTGCCAAGAATTGCAGTAGATTTTTAAAATAATTTATTTTACTGTATTTAAAAAATAATCAGTTACAAAGAAAATAAATTAAATGCTTGAAAATGTTATTTTCAAAATTTACTGTAAGTTTTAAAAACAGTTTATATATGTTTAATAAATTTTATTGTTATAATTTTATGATAATAAAAATGACTAAAATGTATAAAATTTTTAATAATATTTATTTTTAATTAAAAATTTGTCTTTTATATATGCAAATGACTAATATATATATATATATATGAACAAAAATTATTTTTAATTAAGTGTTTATCTTTTGTAAATAATTTTTAATTTTCTTTATATATATATATATTAATTTTATATTTTTTGTTTTCTAATTTTAAAATAATTTATAGTAAAAAATATACATTATTTATGTTTTAAAAAAATAAAATATAAGTAGTAAAAATGTAATAAAAGACAAGAAAAAAAACTATTTAAATTTAAATGGTTTGGTTTCTTTAACTAGAATTGGAATTTAATAATTATTTTAAGATTAATTTTGAATTTGTATGTTTATAATGGGATTTATTAGAAAATATATTTAAGAAAGTAACTCATTGTATACTTCTCAAAATTTTTAATAATTATGATGGATTAAAAAATAAAATTAATTAAATGAGATAAAAACAATTGTACAATTAAAATTATTTTATTTTTTTATATATTATTAATTAATAATATTTTCTCTTATTATTAATAGAATTATTGTCTCGTTACATCGGTGGTAATTGATGGGGGAGATTGCGACTTTACTTTTTTTTAAGTTACCGTTGTCTTTGCGTTGACAAATCGGTCAAATGGACCAGAAGCATCATCCAACAGGATTTTGACACCTAGGCACTACGAACCAAACCTACGGACGAGGATTTTTGCGTTGCACGGAATGGCGCGGTTATTCAAACCGAAGTCGTTTTTCGTTCTTCGTAGTGCAAGAAAAACGTCGTTGGTACGATGATTCCTATTTTATCGCCGATTTTTCTTCACCAACGATATAATTATTACCTAACCATGATCGCTTCCTTTGTTAATGAACGATTGGAAGTAATCGTTGAACAAAGGATATTCGATTTTCCTCCTTTGGCGTCCAATTCCGAGGTATGTTCTTGTCGGAGATATGTTTTCTTATTGGGTTGTATTTTAGATTAATATTGTTTGTTTATGTGATTGATTTCTCTTGTGCATTCAGCGATGGAGGACGTAAACTCTCCATTTGCAGGGATTGCTAAGGACTTCCGAGGAAGAAAAGCTTGTTACAAAGATGATTGGATTGCAGCATTTTGTTCCGGTCCCAGGTCCTTATCTCTCTCTGTTTTTCTTTTCGAATTTCTTGAAGATTCATTTTTTAACGCGCACAATCTCATTATTCCAGGATATTGGCTCCTACCCTTTACATATTTTTTGCCTCTGCAATTCCAGTCATTGCTTTTGGAGAGCAACTTAGCAGAGAAACAGGTGGGAAACATCTGATGGAATAGGGTTTTTTTTCGGGGCCTTTGTTCTTATTGACATTGTTTGTTTATAATAAATTTGTGTTTCTCTGTACAGATGGAAGCTTTAGCACTGTAGAAACCTTAGCCTCGACAGCTCTGTGTGGCGTCATACACTCAATAATTGGTGGACAGCCTCTATTGATTGTAGGAGTAGCAGAGCCCACAGTTATGATGTACACATATTTGTACAGTTTTGCAAAAGGAAGAGAAGATCTTCCGAAAGAGCTCTTCTTGGGTTGGACTGGATGGTTAGATTATACTCTGAAGGCCTCTCATTCTCAACAATTCTTAATAACTGTTAAAGCGAGCTGAACGGTCTTGTTATCTGATACGAATTTGATCAATCTTTTGTAGGGTGTGTGTCTGGACTTCTCTCATACTCTTTTTCCTTGGAATATATAACGCTTGCACAATTATATCAAAATTTACAAGGATTGCAGGGGAAACTTTTGGCATGCTGATTTCTGCTCTGTTCATTCAGCAGGCTATAAAGGTACACGCATGCTCTATCAGTAATAAATTAAAATTGGAATACTGTTTCGTTATTATTCCCTGTATGTATTTAAACTTTTAAAAACTTTTCTTTGATTTACAGGGGATGATAAGTGAATTTTTTGTTCCTAAATCTGAAGACACATACTTGGAAGAGAATCATTTCCAATGGCTGTATGTAAATGGACTGCTGGGTGTTATATTCACCTTTGGCGTACTCTTCAGTTCTATGAAGAGCAGAAGGGCAAGAGCATGGCGATATGGCACAGGTTTGTTAAATAACTCCATGAGATTCTTTGTTTTAAGCTTCCTTCTTGTCTTAAAGCTGACTGTTCACATTTAATACAGGATGGTTCCGAAGCTTCGTTGCCGACTATGGCGTTCCACTAATGGTAGTATTATGGTCAACTATGTCATTTAGTATACCGGAGCAAGTTCCTGAGGGAGTTCCAAGGAGAATTTATTTGCCTCTTCCTGGGGAGTCTACATCTGTGTTGCATTGGACTGTAATTAAGGTAAACTTGTGTATTCATTTGCCTCATTTTTCCTTTTTTGCCCTTTCTGAAAATATCATCAACTCAAATTGCACTTCCCGCTTTTGATTATATGACAGGATATGGCAAACATCCCACCATTGTATATATTTGCTGCCATCATACCAGCCGTGATGGTTGCAGGCCTTTATTTTTTTGACCACAGCGTGGCTTCTCAAATGGCACAACAGAAGGATTTCAATCTCAAGAATCCATCTGCTTACCATTATGACATCTTTATTCTCGGAATTACGGTAAATTAATTAGCCAAATTTCTGTTCTCGTTTGTCATATACGCAACTCTGTAAGCTAGCTCTGCCTAAATTCTTATATCTCATTTCATTGAAATATTGCTTTGTGATTATTCTACCGAAGACATTGCTTTGTGGATTGGTTGGTCTCCCTCCCTCAAATGGTGTTCTCCCACAATCTCCAATGCACACGAAGAGCTTGTCTGTTCTCAAAAGACAGGTAGGCTGTTGCTTTAATTGGAAGTTGGTGCCTTTTACAAATGGCGACAATATGATAACTTCTGTAGTCTTATTATGGAAGATATATGAATGTAGATAATGAAAGAAAGGATGGTAAAGAGTGCCAAGGAAGGCATGAAACTAAAAGATAGTAAATCTCAAATCTATGGCAGGATGCAGGCAGTCTTCAAAGAGTTGGAGACAACTCAAGATGTAAGTTTTCTTGTTTTATGCAGATAATGAATGGATTAGCTAGTGGTTTTGTTGCAAGTCGGCTGATCATGATAGTTGTGTTTGTAGCTTTCGGCAGATAAAGATCTGCAGAACTTGAAGATTGCTGTCATGAAAAGTGATGATGGAGAAGTTCCGGAGGACGTATTTGATCCTGAAAAACATATCGAGGCTCATTTGCCTGTTCGAGTCAATGAACAACGAGTTACCAACCTCTTACAATCAGTGCTTGTTGGACTATCATTACTTGCTTTGCCCCTAATTAAAATGATACCCACATCAGTTCTCTGGGGATATTTTGCGTACATGGCCATTGACAGCCTTCCTGGGAACCAATTCTGGGAAAGATTAACAATGCTTTTCATTACCCCCAAACGACGTTACAAGTAATTATTTCATTCAACTTATTCATAATTTTCAATTTAATCTCCTTTTCCCCTGATCATTTAGTATTAATTCTGCTGCTTGTGCCAATTTTGTGACTCAGGATAACTGAAGGAGCGCACGCTTCTTTCGTGCAGATGGTTCCGTTCGATCAAATTGCTCTATTTACGCTATTCCAGCTGGTGTTTTTCATGATTTGTTATGGACTGACATGGATACCCATTGCTGGAATATTCTTCCCGGCGCCATTCTTTTTACTGATTTACGTAAGGCAACATATTCTCCCCAAAATGTTTGAATCTGTTTGCCTTCATGAGTTGGATGCTGCTGAATATGAAGAAATGACTGGAGTTTCAAGGCGGAATCATCTTGTCTCATTCGAGGTAAACTTTGTTGTGGTCTGTTTTGACTGATGTAGAACACAAATGTGAATATCAAGGACGGAGAAGAGGCAGGACCTCTTCAAGCAGCTTTTTCTTACACATTTGTAAGTATGTGTGAATTTTGGCAGAATCTGGGACAAGTGGATGAAGACAGTGAAGTAGAATTCGGTGATTCTGAGATTATGGATGAGCTGACAACTAGCAGAGGAGAATTGAGGCTTCGAACCAAGAGTTTGGGTGCTGAAAAATACTCTCAGGCTCAGGCAAGTTCTTTATATATATATATATATATATATATATATATATACATACATATAAAACTTCATCATTATTTTACTTCAACATGGATACATTTATGGCTATCAGCTATGCATGCATTGATTTTACCATCGTATAAGCATGTATAATGAATGCATTGATGCAGGTTTACCCAGAGGCAGAAACCTCAGGGAGTAATGAACCGAGGGTTAGATTTGCACTTTGAAGTTTGATAATGGAAAATGGCAACTCCATTGGTGATCAAGCTTCTTGATTTTTTCCATCGAGGAAGAGGGAAAACATTTGATTAATGAGAGGACAAACTATTATCCTTATGAGTTGGTACAAATTTCAATGTGTGCCAATGAAGAATATTTGTTTATAATTTAAATATTGTGTATTACAACTCCAATTACATGCCACCGAATATCTATTCTTTACAATAATTTAACACGTGGGGACAATTGTAAAATATAGAAAATCTATGGTTTAAATTTTTTAATTTGTAATATAAAATTAATTTATAAATTTTATTAAAATACAATAATATAAATTATTTATTATTAATTATATTATGTGTTAATATTTTATTAAAAACTAATTATAAGAAATACTACAAAAAATTCTAATCATAACAAATACAATTCTTTCGTAAGAATTAAATCAATTTCATACAAGATTATCATGCAAACATAATATTAGGTTTCCAAAAATATTATTTTCCTTTGAAAACTTCTTCCAAAATTTTGTTTAATTATTGGAAAACAACATATACATATATATATGCATACATACATACATAGATACATTGCCTTTATATCTATTAACTTGTTAATTTAGTAAATTAATTAATTTTGAAAATTTTCGCTCTTTTATAATCCATTGATCAAAAAAGCTAAAAATAATATATCGTGAACAAAAATACGTCTATAACCAAAACATAAACTCTCATTATTTTCTCTTTCATCTCTCTCTCTCTCTCTCTCTCTCTCTCTCTCTCTCGAGTTTTCTTAATATATTGCGGCCAATGTTGATGGAAAAAATAGTGATGTTGTTGGAAAATATGGTGGTGAACATCTTTGTGGTTGGTGATCTTGGCCAAAAATATACCAAAATATTTTGGAAGAGACAAGGAAGGAGGCCAATTCTCGTCACCAAGTGGTAAATTGGTCCAATAAGAGTGTATTTGTAAGACTTTGAGATATTTTGGTAATTTTTATAATTTTTGCAAATATTTAGAGACCCATTTGTTAGATTTTAAAAATTTTTGGTGCTTCTTAGCAAATTACAAAATTTTGACAGTTTCGGTTGATTACAAAATTTTTGCTCGTATTTGGTAAATGATAACTATTATAAAAAAATTTTAAAATATAATAAATAGGTCCTAAATATTTTTATAAATTACAAAATTTATCAAAATTTTTTAAAGGTTTACAAGTATACCCCCATTGAATATTTTGATTAATTTGATAAATCAATTAACAAAAAGTGAATAATTTTGAAAATTTCCCTACACTTTACATGGCAGTGGCGGGGCATGGCATGGCATGGCATGGCAACCACTGACGTTGTTTTACTCTGTCATCTTCATCTTCACTTGTTACAGTGTTACTACTGATCACCATCTTTTGATCCATCTCAATCCAAAATCTTAGACTGGATTTCCATGTGGCAAGATAATTTCCCAGAGAAGAAAAGACAAATAAAATTACACACCTACGAACCCTTACATATGCTACAATTCTTCTTGGTTCCAGGTGTTCTGGTCACCATCGCTGACCAAAACAAGATGGTCGCCATCTCTAATCACCTCAATATCATCGATTTCAGCTCTGTCTTTATTTAGAACTTTAGCAGGGGAGATCCCGAATTTCTTAGCGCCAATATCGGTTAGCTCTTGCAAGCTTGGTGGAAGTAGCACAAGCTTCCCTGCAACGTCTCCCTTTTCTGGACAGCTAATTGTCACCCTGGCGGAGTTGACACCAGCATTCTTGACAACTTTGGTGTGACCAACTGGAAACATTATATCCTTTTCCCCATTCTGTGCAGCTGACATCATACCGAACAGGGAGTTGTGGAAGTTATTAGTCCTACGCCTTGGACGGTTTTTGGTCCATGATCCATCTGTTACTCGGAAAGAGACTTCTTGGGACAAAGAAGGTATAGCCGGCTCACTTTTAAACCTCCCAAGGTAGCGAACTCCTTGCTGCTGCTGCTGTTGCGGCTGCTCAGGAATTGAGACGATTGATTGAGCTTTAGTCTCTTGACTAGATTGGAACATGGATTTGATTTCTTCATGTCCTTGCTGATCAGCTAGATCCCTCGGGGTCCAACCGTGGACATCTGGTTTATCAGAGTCACTCCCTCGGTCTAGAAGGTATCTGACTAATTCGATGTTGTCTTCACAAACTGCAACATGAAGAGCTGTCGAGCCATTACCCTTAGGACGTGTTACATCCCCTCCGTAATGAACAATTTGTTTAAGTAAGTCCAAGTTATTTTGCTCAGCAGCAGTGCACGCGAAGCAACCCACATCTCCAGAGTTGACGTCTGCACCATTTTCTATCAACAGTTTGATAACGTGCTCGTGACCTCCCAGCATTGCCTCCCATAGCGGTACATTCCCCTCTGAGTCTGCATACATGATAAATTGGGGTCATACAACTCACGGGCACGAGACTTTTAATAATTTGGGGTCATACAAACTTGGACAATACGGCAGAATCAGGTGTATGACAAGTAATGTACAGTTGACTATGGAATTCTTATTTTAAAAATTGCACAACACAGTAGTCAAAGTAGGGGTGCCGATCCCATCAGAAGGTGACCTTATCATTATTCAATAAATTGATTGACAGTATGAGAGTGTCAGACAGTAATGCATGCGTTCACAAACAGGAATCTATTAAAAAGAACTTGTAAGTCATCAAACATGAACTAGGCTTGACAGGTAAATTTAGTTGCATAAACTAATCTAATTCTGCAACTTAAAGAGTGCCAGTTATTTGATTGAATCAATATAAAATAATAACAGAATACGACTTCTGCATTATTGAGATTACTCTATTAAGAAGCAGAGCAATGACCAAATCCTGAACAGGCCCAAAAATGGATTATAATATAATTCTTTAGTTTGCTATCACTGTGAGTGATCTGCAGATGCATGCCTCCAATGATAATGCTTATATAATTGCACGGAACAGTTGTCTGGATAAGAGTATGTGAAGGTCAACTAAAATCCAATTCAGTGACATCAACTTCATATATAAGAAATCAAAAAGGAATGAAAGTCAATAATCATATCAAATGAGTGACAAACAAAATCTAAGGCAGGTCTAAGGTACACTTACAAAACTAACACTGTTGGATTAAACCTTTCACAACCCACAACAATCTTCATACATCTGGAAAGAGGCAAAGGAAAGGATACTCACTCATCAGACACAATCAACAAAACTTATTGACAAGAAACAACATTTGGCTTACAATTCAAAGACATTAACCTTTATGAATACAATATGCCAAAAAAATAAGGATTCTATCATATGTAACTGGAATGCATGTGGCAGCTTAACACTAACCTACAATTACTGTAGTCCCAGAATATAAATCTATCAGTGATTATCATTTAAGGTGGACAAACAATAAATCGGCAGTTTAACTCAAACGTTTATGATATTTCAAGCTATAAAAGAATAGTTCTCAAAGAAATCAAATCCACCTTAATCCACCTTAAGACAGTGTAAATTAGGTATATGAAATGCTGACACCATAGGACCTGATTATGCATTCGGTAATCAGCATACCTCTACTGTTAGGATCTGCGCCATAATCCAGAAGAAGAAGCACACAATTCTCACTTCCTTTTGATGCTGCTATATGCTGTTTGACATGGCACAAGTTATAAAAGGGAAATTAGTTACATTATTACCAGAAATTGGTATTGACTAATCTCAGAGTTCAAAAAGTTTCACAAACCAGAGCTGTTCTTCCATTGTTGTCTGATTCATTTGGATCAAGGTGTCGTTTCAACAACTGCTGCAACAACAAATCGTCATCTCTGAGCACAGCAAAACATAGACTGAGAGGGAGGTCCAGCCGCCCACGAGCAAGCATGTGCTCTGTCTCCAACAAAACTCCTTCCATAATCGGGTCCTTGATGTCTTTTAGATGCTGACCCACAAAGAATGAAAAGCCAAATTGTCACATAATATGTCAAAAGTTTACTCTCAAGATTACGACATGTTTTAAATGGAATATTGTCCTGAATTGTTGAAATCTATGAAGGCATAATGTCCTCATATGGATTGATCGGAGTGCAGAATTTTCCAGGTACTAAAAGATTGCATGTTTTATCCCAAATAAAATAAATGTCGCTATGAAATGCAGAATATACTAACCTGGAGGAGATTATTCATGATTATGGTTCCATCTCCAACATTGGCTTGAACAATATTAAAGAACGTTGTACGGTTCAGCCGTAGTAGCTGGCACAATCGCTTGGTCCGCACTGTAAAAAGTTGTGGCTTATAACAAAGTACCCCAATCTCCCCACATACGTCACCAGTTTTTGCCTCTCCAACAGCCTGCAACTATTTAACATAATTTCAGCAATAATCCTATATCTCAAGGGCAAAAAAACTAACTTTCCAACCATTTAACATAATTTCAGCAATAATCTTATATCTTAATTAATTAATTAAGTTTTGGAAATGACAATACTTGCCTGTTCAACTCCATTCTTGAGAACCAATAGCTCCTGTGAGGTAATTCTAACATTAAAGTCTATTATTCATTAGTGCAATTGACAGAATGTAGCTCATCCACAACTTCAGGCGCATAATTGAAAATATTTTACTTGAAATAGCATTATTGAACAATGGAAATTGAAAAAATGAAAATCCATAATTACCACAGCACCAGTCACAAGAATGTACAAGTCTGTTGGTGCTTCATTCTGCAAAATCACATCTTCTTTTGGAGGAAAATACTCAGCTTTCATCTCTGAGACCTTTGAAATTGATTTGTATAAAAAATATCCAATGTAAGTATTCTCTCTGACAAAAGGGAAAAGAAAAAACAAGAATCCACTGCAAAGAGAAACATCAAAGTACATAACCGCAGGGTGTTTTTTTGAGTAAATTACCAGCTGGAAAAGCAGGTCATTCGAAACCCCTCGGAACAAATACACCTTATCCACGAGAGAGTAGAAAAGATAGTGTGAAATGCTAGATTGGATGGCCTTTGGAAGAGAATCAAGGGTCTCTTGCTGCTGTAGTCCCTCAGAATCTGTCCTGAACTTCAAACACAAATGTGCCAGCATCTGATCTTGCAGGCGAAGAGGCAATTGATTCCTCTGAGCAAAACTTGAGGCAGCTTGTATGGTGTCTCTCTGAGATTTTGAGATAAAAGAAGAAAAGAGGATTAAAAACAAATTAAAATTAAGCCTTCTGACAAACATATTGTGAAATCATAAATTTACAAGAATTGCGACATTAAGAATTCACTCACAAATTTTCTAGTTCGACTGGTTGCATGGACAACCAAGTTGGTCATGTTACCAATCAAATATGCTGTCAATCCAAGGTTGAAGAGCATAAAGAAGATGGCAAAGATCATCTCCCTCGTATTCACAGGATGCAAGTCGCCATAGCCAACAGTTGTCAGGGTAGTGATAGACCAGTACATTGAAGTCACATATCGAATCCAAAGGCTCTTTTGGAGGAAGTTATCTCCCAAGGATGCTCCAATCCAGGTCCTCTCGGGGTTGTGATAGCGAGCAGCAAGCAGATAATAGAAGCATCCAGCACAGTGAACAGCAAAAAGTGTGACCTACAAACAGAATCCTATATTTAGCAACACTTGAAAACATACTTCTTTAATGGAAAAAAAAAAAGCATTGATATTTTTCTTTGATACTTACAACAATAAGTTTACAGCATCGAACCCAAAAGTAACTGTAGTTCCTATCTTTCTCCAATCTGTTTGAAGAAATAATGCAGGGTGAGTCCAGACCAACTAAGAAAAAAAAAATCCGCATCTAAACTAGATCATATCATTTGATTAAAGTTAAAAGCTATCTATTTACAGGGAAAACCTCTGTACCTGGAAAATAGGGCACTAACTCTTCTGAGACGCCAAAGGCGAAGCATGTTGAATAAGCCATACGACCGGAGTGGTGTAGGTGTCATCTTTTGTGCAAGTTCAGATGGCATTGTGGATATGACATCAAAGACCAACCAGGAACTTGCATACTTCCAAGCAATCTTCTTTGGACTGTCAACAAGTAGGTAGGTAGCTCTGTCCAGGAAAGCCACAAAGAAGGTGAGAGCAATATCCACAGCAAAGAACCCATTCACTACATTATCAACGATGGAAAGTGGTCTTTGAGGCTTCCTAAGAAATCCAAATTCGAAAGGTGAAACCCAAGCAGTGTAGATGACCAGAAGAACAAGATAAGTCTCCCATGCCCTGCGAGAATTAAAAAAATTTAGAGCTAAATGACATTTGTTCTTCTAGCATAATGGTTAGCAAATATTTCAAATTATCTAGAGCTACTCCACATGCATCATCAAAAGGTGCAAAGGTACTTCAATTGCAAGAGATATAAGCTATACTTTTGCCGCAAGTTTGTCCTGTAATGATGAGTAAAAAATAAAAATAAAAATAAAAATTTAAAAAAAATGAAAGAGAGTGTCATTTCTTTTCTTATTAGCAAGTTCATATCAGTATTCAAACAGTCGTTTTCTGTCGAATGATCAAGAGGCAAAAGAATTGACTATTTAGAAAAACAGGAAGTGATGGAAAAACCATATGCATAATTTATTCATCAAAAAGTTAATATATATATATATATATGAATGCTAGAGAATCTTCGAATTGCTTCCCGTAGAGATGCTCAAGCTTCCAATTAGAGATTTCTTGGCCTGACTAGAGGCAATTCAAGAACCAAAAATTTCAGAACAAAGAATCCAAGATTCAATTAGCAGGCGAAGGAACAACCAAAAGTCCATAAATGATGATAAAAAAAAATTTCATATCATAAGCCGAATCATATTGACATTTAATCAACCACATTAAATATTTTAAAACCAACCAACTGTTCTGAGAAAACAGAACTGAAATGATAAATTAAACAATACGCGTTGATAAGAAAGAAATAGAAAAATGGTATTAGTTTTGGTTAAAAGCACGGCTCTGGAGATTCAATGTCGTCGTTTTCCAAATCCCCATTTCAAAATATTACGAAAAAATGTTGAAAATAAACCAACAATAACAGTAAAATGTTGAAAATAAACCAATAATAACAGTTAAGTCAACATACCTACCATTAAAACAGAAGAAGAAAACGGGAAAAATGCAACTATTAAGAAAACAGGAAAACGCACCTATAACGACGATCATAGGGCGAAATAATGAATCTCCGGAGCTTGACTCCACGGTGGCTTCTTGCTCCAAGAGAAGGAAGAATCCCGGTTGAGAGACTGTAATGGCTGCCGTCTCTAGACAATTGCTCTAACCCTTCTTGGCCGCAAACAGACATCTTGAACCCACCTGTGTTTCGTCGGCTCGCCATTGTTGCACCTGCATAAACCCCTCTTATCTCTGTTTCTCCTCTTCGCTATTCTTTTTCTTTCTGTGTTTTCGAGCCAAGCTTGCGTCGTAGAACTCTTCTCCCTCTCTCATTACGAAGTTATGTTTGTATCTCAATTTGCAGTTATTTTCCGTTCTGTTCCCGGGCCAGCGTAGTACCTACTAATACTATTTTAAACAAAAATCCTTTTTGACCCTTTTGCCCCCCCGGTGGGGCCCAGAATATACGAATATGCATTCTTAACTAAAATAAAACACGTGTAATGACTTCGGACCGGTGGACCCACCGGATATATTGAAATCGCCAATTGTAGCCGACTGGCAATGTGCAAATAATGGGGCAACTCGTGGACCTCGTCGCTGCTTGGGGTCGCTCGCTGTCTCTACGCCATTTCGAGGTAGGCGCGTCGTCACACGCGCTAAAGCGCGTGGAAGAAATTTGTCAAGTTCGGAGGGTAACTTGCTTCTTGTGAAACAACCTGCAAGAATTTCAAAATTCGTCCAAGAAAATTATTTAGAGCAATCATTAACATTAATTGTTAAGCTAAATTGCCCTAATCTGTAATTGTATTATTATTATTATTATTATTAAATTTTATCAGTTACCTATATCACAAAAATTTAGTAAAAGAATTTAGTAAAAAGATACACTTATTTTATCTTTGTATTCTTTTAATTAATTAAAATATTAAAATATTTTTAATTTATTTATTTTTTAAATAAAATTTTAATTTATTTATTATTTGATTTATTTAAATATTACTATCACCGTATTATCTTTAAAATAATTAATATTAAAAATTTTAAATTTTACTATAAAACAATTGTGGTGTAAAAACGCTAAATATAAGTATAATTATTATTGATTAATATTATTTAAATTTTTAAATAATAAAAAATAAGATAGATTGTAAATCTTAAATAGTATAATTAGTAATTTTAAAATAATTTGTTAAAAATTTTATTGCATTTTTCAATAATATATTATTTTATTTATTTTAGACAATAAATTATTATTTTTTAAAAAATAAATAAAATAAAATTTTGTATAAAAATAAATAAATTATAAATATTTTAATCTTTAATTTGATTAAATAATAAAAAACCATAAAGGTATATTTTTTTATAAAATATTTTATTAAATAATATTATCACAAAAGTTATATAATAAAATCTCTTATTATGTTTGGATTCGGCTTAGCAACGAATTCAAGGGAAGCCAGCCAGCCACAAACTGAATTTGCGCCGAAGTTCTGAAATCCCGTGATTGAGCAGTGACTAGCCTCATGCGGAGAAGGCAGTTCATTTAATTGATCACTGATTTACTATAATACCCTCCATGTTCGTAGTTAAATGACTATAATGTCCCTCTCGCACACCTGGGGCATTCTATTTTATTTTATTTTAATGACCCTTCACTTCGCACAAGGGCCATTTAAAACAGCATGAGACGCGTCCCCTGTACATTGCCATTCACTTTCCCTAACTCCCAACGCTTGGGCTTCCCAATTCAACGAAACCCAGAGTTGACCTTACAACTCTCTTTGGTCTTACTTGACCTTCCATTCAAGTTATTAAATTGCAAAGTTTGCAGCACATTAATTTTAAGCCAAGCATGCCAATATATTTTGTTTCTAATGATGGTACAATGGACCAAAGATTTTTTTTATAATTTTTAATAAAATATTAATACGTAATATAATTAATAATAAATAATTTAAATTATATTTTAATAAATTTTATAATTTAATTTTATATTTTACGATAAAATTAAAAATTTTAAAAATATAATTTAAATCGTTCGTTATTAATACTTCATGTGCTAATATATATTTAAATTAAATATAAAAAAAATTGAAAAGAATTTCAATCTTAATACAATATATTAGACAATTTTATACCGTATAATCGTAACAAATGCATGACAATTTGTAAAATTTTTGGTACAATATACCATACAATTATGTTTTACTATTAAGTATGTGCACTACTACACAGTCCATTTGATCTTGAAGAGACAATTAATGAATAACAAATATGAAAATGACTCCATGACTTCATCTAGCACTCTTAAACGAAGTGATAGGGAAGAGGGAGTCAATTTTCTCTAGAAAAATTCAATGACATTTTTATTCAATTAAATACTCAAATTATTTTACATCTTTTAGTGAGAAACAAATGTTTCTTGTTTTAAAAGTTTAAGTTAAAATATGATAATTTCAAATATGCTCTTAATTGAAACGAGAATTTTTGAGTATTCGATTATAAAATATATTTTAATAAATAAGTTTTAATGTGATACTACATTAATGGTATTTTTTTCATCTCGAGAGCATAAAACAACATGAGATAATTCATTTACAATTTTATATAATATCGGTGATGGCCCTTCGAAAAATAATTACGTGCAATTAGTTATTTTTTAAGAGATATATAAATGAATCAAAATTAATATATCTTTATGTATTGCTTAAATTTTATAAAATTAATTCAACCAATGAAAATTTTAAAAATTTTTTACTCTAGTTATTATCATTGATCTCAACAATTAAATTTTTTAGGTTAAATAATACTTCAATATAGTATTGGAGTATTATGGCCTTCAATTCCTTTGATACTACAAATTTATATTATTATTATTATTATTATTATTATTATTTAGATGAATGTAATAATCGTTTCAAATTCGATAATTTTTAGAATTTAAATTAATATAAAATAATATAATTATTAAATACCATTGGAGTAATACAAACCATCACCCCTGGGTAGGAGTCAATCTCATTCTTTTAGGCATCTTTTATACTATAAAATAAAATAGAGAAATTATTCAATTTAACTGATCATTGCGTGGGAGCTAAACTTGTCAGCCCAAAATATGGCCCAATGCTTGCTGATCCTGAAGAGACGGAAGACTGGCCCAACGTCTCTTCTCATTATTAAATTAAACCAAACCCAAAGACGAAGTCAGGAACAGTAAAAGCCAGAAGACAAGTAGTTAAGTAAAGCCTCGAAGAAGCTGTGAAAAGAGCTGCTCCACCGGACAAGACCCGTGAGAGTAGCCGAAAAGATATTCCGGCTATTGTATAGTTTCAGTAACTTGAATTTTGTTTGTCAAGTGTATATGGAGGTCTAACGCAGACAATCAAGGTTAGGGATGAAAATCAAATCCAATAAACAGCTGGCACCTTTCTGCAGTATGAAAGTTCACTTTCATTACAGAAGAAAAGGGAAAGCTCTCTTCCTGGATAACTCCAAAAACCTCCTAAATCCCACGTGCTTGTCTGGTGCGGCGACAGGGACGAACCCACCTTACCTCCTTAATTCCAAGTCGTCTCGGCTTTAAAATATCTACAAAACTCCCCCTCGAGAATGACTTAATATTTAATTCCCATTCACAGCAAACTCATACTTGCAAATTTTATTTATTAATTAATTATTTAGTTTAATGTCATAAAAATATTAATTAATAAAATGATAAAAAATTTTGAAGTAATAATAAATAAATAAATAAAATTAAAAAAAATTTCGATCACTCGACTTCTTTTACAACCCACGTGGAATGAAATGAATTTGAGAAATGGTCTTTGCCAATTCGAGTACTAATAATTTTAATTTGTTTTACACATGGAGAATGACAGTTAGCCTGCTTTAGTCCTAGTCAGCGCTCCCATTAGTCGGAGTAACGTTTCAAAAGGAAACGAGCAACGGGAATAGCCGGTAAAAAGTCTTTCAAAAAGCGCAATTGCTACCGCCACGTGTCCGATCTTATCCGTTTAGCCACTTTCGTCACTCGCTTCAAATACTCACCAAAAGCGAGCTGGTTACCACCGTCTCGCATCTCTATCTCTCTCTCTCTCTCTCCAAAATTCAAAAGCCCTAACTGTACTTTCTCTCTCTAGAACGCTTAAAGCAACTAAATATGGCTACCAATCTACTCGCTTTTCAGCCCGCCAGAGTGCAGCTTTATGCATCGTCGGGTCACCGTAAACCCGATGCCATCCGCCGGAAGAGTGCATCGTCCAACTGGTGGACCCCGCTCTTTGGTTGGTCCTCCGAGGCCGACTACATTGACTCCGACAGCAAAGCGGATCATTTGGAGAAACCGGAAAACAGATCGAAGCCTGGGGCGAAACCCGCAAGATCTTCTCGGTTCACGCCGGGTTGCTTCACTGAGGAAAAGGCGAGGCAGCTCCGGATGATGACCAAGGACACGACGTCGTTTCACGACGTCATGTATCACTCCGCCATCGCCTCTCGTCTCGCCTCCGATTTCAAGAACAAATCCGACCACGAACGTTAAAGACTAATAAATTAAAAGTTGTTTGCTCTTCTTTTTCCTAATTAAGAAGGAATATAATGTATAATTAAGTGTCCCGTGTTCTCAGTCGGCAATGTGATGTGATGTGTTGATGTACGGGTTAGTGGTTGCGTGGAAGAAGATGATTAACAAATATAATTATGTAAAGGAGACGATGGATATGGCTCTGTAATTATTGTTCAATATAATTTAATTTTAATTTATTTTTGTTCTAATCTGCATGTTGCTGACGTTGGGTTCGGCTAATGATCTAAACTTCTCCGAGTTAAAGATGATTTGACGAGCCGCAGATTAAATGAAAACCAATGGATTGAGATCGGTGATTCATCATCCACTTTGAGTTTCGTATATTGTGTGCGTTGGCCATTTGGGTCCCGCCAGCCACAAGCGTCTTCGAATTTTCGGATCTGAGAATGAAGGAAACAATATTCTTTTCAAGTTGGTGATAGCATGCTTATTCGGAACATGGCACTTTCCAAGGCCCAAGTAGGCCTGGTACATTGATGATTGCCATAGAATGGGCTGAGGAAAGAGTGGCAGTGGTCCTGGTGACCGGAAGTTCCCATCAACTTAAATTCATGCCTGACATTCAACTTTGTCTTCTAGTTTCATTTGTTTCTTTTATCATTTTCATTCTATCATTGCAAATTTTCAATATCCAATCTCTATCCGCGGGAAAAATGATAATTCTAGACCCTATGCATCTAACGTGATCATTTCATTGTTTCTATCCTCATGGGGGAAAATCTTGATAGCATAACAGGGGAGAAAACATGGAGATGCAGTCGCCCCATCGCGAAAATCTTCTGACCATGCAGGTTTTACAGCAAAAATCAGTACACATCCTCGAGGACTAGGTGAGCAATAGCTACGCCAATATGATGGAAAAGTAGGGATCTACGTCTGGGATACGAGCTACCAACTATAAGATTTCTCAACGAGTCAAGGTCTTCTGCTTCATATATGACTTTTATACCACTAAGCTTTCTCACACTTGTTTCAAGTATGAAGAAAGACTTTATACTAGCGTGTACATGATTTATGACATCAACTGTCACAAAGCATTCCCACTTTTTTTTTAAAAAAGTAGTTTACCAATTGGTTCTTTATTTCTTCAAATGCAAAATTGGAACAATCAGTCCTTAAATCTTTGGACCCCAGAAAAACAGATACAAGATAAAGTTTTCATTCCAGATCTGATGGAATCAGAAGAATACAGTGTGAATAGTCCTAGCAATTGAAGATATCGCCAGAATGCCAAGCTGCAGAGGAAAAAAGTTGTAGAAGTGATGTAAGCAATCGCATATATCAGCTAGTGAATCCGCATTCACTTGCTCTCAACATCATACAGATCCGTTCTGAATATCTATCAAAGAAAACCAACATGAATCCAAGAAGTAAATAAACAAAATAAGATTGCTTGATAACCTTAGAGGCCAATGATTAATTTATGTTTGTGTGTGAGATGGGGCACAGTGTGGAAAAAAAATTATATAAAAGAACTACCAGCATTGAGCAAATCATGATTTTCAGACACCATTTTCATAATCACATCCATATCATACCCTTGCCCCCTTTATTTCCCTTTCTTTTTGATAAATGATAAGAGCACAAGAAAGGTAGCATACATATGGCCACCAAAAATTTTTAATCAAATACGATGCTGTGGAAGTCAAAATAACCATGAAACCCAAACTAGAACCCGGAGAGTACATAGTAAAACAAGCAAATCAACATTACAAGCTCCTCCATATCACAGTTTGCAGCTCCAGGACAGAATGTTTCACTCTTTCATAGGCTTTGGAGAAGGAGGAAGTCAAAGCACCTAAATCCACTTTATTGCAAAAGTAAAAGTCTAGATTTTTTCTCTTGATGATAACAATCATGTATGTGGACTTGTGGATAGTGCATACAGTTAGTCAGTATCCATCTCCCACTCACATTCTCTCAAACCTGTTTGTGAACACTAACCAAAATCCTAATAGGATAAACATCAACTTCCCCCAGGATAACATGCTGAGGAGAGGAACAAACAGAATACTTATTCTGTTAGTGTTTTTCAAAATATTTCTACCAAACACATTGTACCATTCTCATTTTCAGATTACAGTTTTTAGGAAATGTTACTGAATGCATTCTTAAATTTTGAGAATATCAAATCAAGGAGGCCAGTTTCATTTTTATTTTATGAAAACAATAATTGATAAACAATAATGACCGTGCCCTTAGTAACTTAACACAAAAGATTATAAAGAAAATAAAAAAAAAAATTGAACAAATAAATCCCCTGACCCAGTCAAAATGTGTTCCTTTATGTTCTTCCAGAAGATGCGTTATCTAAAGACATGTAAGATAATACTAAGAAGCCAAATCTTCCCAAACAACTATCCAACTAATGCTTGCAGTAGAGATCTCCCAAATCTCTAAAGCATGGGAAAACCACTCCACAAACAAACATATACTAGAAAAAGACACAAGTGTCGCAAAAATTTCAACCATGAATCCTTTTCCCTGCAAGAGAACTCTATAAAGAAACTGCACAGTCATGTAACTCCTTTAACAATGGTAGAGGAGATTACATGTATTCTCAATATCCATAACTAAACTATGTTAGAAATGCAACACATCCACTAGAGAACTCTACAAAGAAACCATGTAGACATGTAATTCACCTGCCAACAATAGTCGAGGGTTTATATCCATAATTAAATTATGTTTAGAAATGCAAAAAATCAAGCACAAGAAAAAATGGAAAGTGAACGGAATATTCTCAATAATATCAAATCATCCAGTTTTAACCCACATACCGAACGGAATGCCACACATCAGGAAGAAGAATCACCAATTTTATATACAAAGTGAGCACATTAGAAGCACATGCAAGCTGCCACAATAATGCATCAAATAATAATCCAGGGGCAATAAAAGGAACCAGCAATCAAAGTGCAGAACAACACAAACAATGGAAGAGAATAAAGGATACACCAAATAAAATCCATGAGCAAATGCACCGGTCAACACAGCAGTAAATAAGCGGTCCCTTAGAACTGGATTCTTCCTTAACGCGATTCGAACTAAGAAATTAGAAAAAAAGGTAAGAAAATCAATTGCCCAATTGCAAATTAGAATTATTAACTAAACCCGTAAACGAACACCAAATTATTTATGTTAAAACAAAAACTAAACCTACTTAGAGGAAGAACGGGGGCATATACGAGAGGAACCAAGAACTTGAACGCAGGTCCATTGTTTTGCTTCCTAATAACAGCCTCCCTTCATAGAGTAATCAGAAATGTCAGATGATTTCGCAGGATAAATGAACAAATATGAGGGCAAATAAAGTTTTGCGAAACTCACTGTTTAGACGGATCGTAAGACGAAGCCATGGCCTACTTCAAAGACAAAGAGATCGGTGAGAATCTTGATGAACCTGTGATTTGCGATTCCTTGAAGAGGTTAATCAAGTTTGTTTGCAATTTGCCCACCGTTTTGATAATTCCACGCCGGCGGTATTTGCTATTCTCTCTTTTAAAAATATTATTTATTTATTATATTTTCATTTATAATTATATTTCTATTAATTATTATTAAAAATTTTACCATATATCTTATTTGTACTCATATTAATTTTATTATATAATAAATTTTATAAATTTATATGTTTATTTTTATTATAAATTAAATAATTAAAAAATAAATATATTTTAAAATATTTATTAATTTTAATTTTAAAATTATCAAAGTATTTTTAATATAAGATATTTTTTAATAAATTAATTTAAAATTATATTTATTATTTAATGTAAGATTTATAATTTATACTAAGAAATAATTTTATTATATAAATATTTAAATAATATTAATTAATAATAACATAAAAAATATTATTGTTATCACAATAATTATATTATAAAATTTTATAAGTTTAATATAAATTATTTTTAAATAATATTATAAATAAAATCAAATAAAGTAAAATTTTACATGTAAAATTAAGTACGTTTTTATTTTTTAATTTTTAATTAAAAGAGATATAAATATATATTTTTATATAAAATATATTATAAAATAAAATTATTATGAATTTTAGAGATATATTTAATAAAATTTTATTATAATAAATTAAATTTGTTTAAACGAAAAACTGAAAAATCCACGTGGATTGTTCAAGATAATGACGTGCATTTTTTTAAGTTCAGTTTGAAAAGTAATATGTAGGTGTGTTTTAAACAGCTTATCAAGAAAGCAGAGCGGAAAGAGACGTGCGTAAATCCGAGGCAAGAAAAGATCTGACGGTCAAACAGGTTCTAGAATCAAGAAGAAGCGCTAAATAGTAATCAAATCTAACGGCCAGGAGAGTTGCGTCAATGTAAAGCCACGCTGAAACCTCAATTTAAAGCTCCACCTCTCTCCCTCGGAAATTCATTCTTATCGCCGTCGGCTACGTCTCCTACTTCTCTGCTCTTACAACACTCGCAACAAGTTCAGAATCTATAGCTTTGCTCTGCACTCTGTTGCCGACACAAAGTCTATCATAGTAATGGTAATGCTTTTCTCTCTCTCCCTCATTATTGTCTTTGCTGATCTTGTGGTTAGAGTTCAGGTTTCGTTTGTTATTTGTAGATCTTAATGTATTTATTTTTTTGGAAAAAAAAATATATATTTGGTTTTTTAATTTTTTTTTTTGTGTTCTTTGATTTTAGGCTTTGCCAAATCAGCAGACTGTAGATTACCCTAGCTTCAAGCTTGTGATCGTTGGCGATGGAGGCACTGGTATTTTGCGTCTCTTTAGTGTTTTTATTTTCCTATCTTCGAATTGGACTAGGTTTTCAGATGCTGATTATTGGTTCGGATTTGCGTTCCCTTTATTATTAGTTGGGCTTGTAAGGCGTTTATTACTTGAGCTTGTCATGTAGCCAGTGTTGTTTATATTCGTTTTGAAAATGGAGGTTATTTTCAATAGTTACTGGATGTTAATAGACAAGAGATAAACGAAAATATGTTCTGTGATAGTCTAGGGTTTGGGGAATTTTTATTTATTTATTTTGTGTTTATTACTCATTGTCCGGTTGCTTGATTGAATTGTTCTTAAACACTCTTCTAGAACTTTATATTCTTTTTTCACTAAAGATTTAGACATGTTGTAAGGATATTTGATGTACGATGTTGCTGTGGTTTTGACTAAATAAGTATTCTGAATTGTTGTAGGGAAGACAACGTTTGTGAAGAGGCATCTGACCGGGGAGTTTGAGAAGAAATATGAACGTAAGTGTTTGGGAAATAGCAATTTATATTGTTTAATTGCATATTTGCCTTATATGTACTGATTTTCTTATTTTCTCATTTTACTTTGCAGCAACTATTGGTGTGGAGGTTCATCCATTGGATTTCTTTACAAATTGTGGGAAAATCCGTTTTTATTGCTGGGATACTGCCGGACAAGAGAAATTTGGTGGTCTTAGAGATGGTTATTAGTAAGTGGATTTTTGAATTTGAGCATAATGTTTATATTAGAACTTACAGTTTTGAAGCATTTATTTTAAGTTTGTTAATGGAAGGGTTGGAACTTGCATGAGGTTGAGCAAGATGTCTGTATTAAAACCTCCGTTAGTTTTTTTTAACATGTTATGCATGCATCTGTCTCAAACTTTGTTAGTAAAGTGTTTTATGCAAAAGGTTTGATGTGGGCTTCAAATTTTAGGTTCAATTATTGTCAATTGTAATCCCAGAAAGATATTTGTTAGTATTTCTATAGCCTTGTGCATTTGATGGTTATTTCTTTTGAGTTAAAATTTGAATTTGTTTTCATGATTACAATTCTGGTTATGGTTTTGTAGATCTCATGGCATCAAATGAGAGACACCTAGTTAATTTGCTTTTTCCAACGCCTAGTTATTTATTAGATTTCCTTAATTTGCTTTTTCCAACACCTAGTTATTTATTAGATTTCCTTCAAGTTATTATGTTCGTGTTTTTTATGTTATCATATTTACCACTTAGAACTTCTGGTAGATCTTCTGTAGAAATATTTTATGACGAAAAAGATGAAGCATATGTGTTGAGATCAAAGCAAATTTGCATGAGTAACTGCATTCTTCTCTGTTGAGGTTACTTATTTTCATTTGACATGCCAATTGCTATGCTTGGTTGGAGTTTTTTATATTTGTTTAATGCTTTTCCATCCAAACTTGCAGCATCCATGGGCAATGTGCCATCATTATGTTTGATGTTACCGCCCGCTTGACCTACAAGAATGTTCCCACTTGGCATCGTGATCTCTGCAGGTATGTGAAATCAACACTCAAACTTCTATTTTGGCTTCTGCTTGTCTTAGTTGAAGTTTGACTTCTTCATTTCAATGATAATAGGGTGTGTGAAAATATACCGATTGTTCTCTGCGGAAACAAGGTTGATGTGAAGAACAGGCAAGTCAAGGCAAAGCAGGTCACATTCCACAGGAAAAAGAATCTGCAGTATTATGAAATTTCTGCCAAGAGCAACTACAATTTCGAGAAACCTTTTTTGTACCTTGCCAGGAAGCTTGCCGGGTAAAATGAACTTGCATCAATAGCTTAATTGTCTGTATAGATATGATTTGAAGGATACCTGATACTGAAGATGATGCCTCGGTGATTCTAGGGACCCAAATTTACACTTTGTGGAATCTCCTGCTCTTGCTCCTCCAGAAGTGCATATAGATGTAGCTGCGCAGCAACAGTAAGAGAACTTAGAACTTTTTTTTGCCTACAAGCTTTTAGTTTAGAAATTTACAGATGCACATCCTACTAGTTATGTTTGTGGCTGCTATTACTGCATGGCTTCTTGAACCCTTTTTAGCTGGCAACAACATCCTAGAGTCAAATTGTTAAGCGATTCATCCACCGATACTTGGTTCTTATTAGTTCTTATTAGTTTGGCTGTTTAATAAGAAGTAGCTATTACTAGTTACCTTGTTTGATTGTGAAATTTTTGTTTTCCTTAGGCACGAAGCTGAGCTTGCTGCAGCAGCTAGTCAGCCCCTTCCTGATGACGACGATGACACCTTTGAGTAGAGAGCAATTGCTGCTGCAACCTTTCATGCTGCTGCTATTCTACGCCGTTGAGAATTGTTGTCCTGGAAAATTTTAACATTAAATGGCGGGATGTGGTTATTGGCACTAGGGTGACTATTGAGTAGCATGCAATGTAATTATTAGGTTTGCTTGTTGGGGTCAATTTTTCGTGCTTGTTTTATTGGGTTTCCTTTTATTGGAATGCTTTCCCAGTGTTATGGTTCAAAATATTTTGAATGCATAAATTCTATATTTTCCAGCAAGAGGCGCATCAGTTGTATCTCGAATCTGTTAGTTAAGTTGCTACGTCACGCTACAATGCACGGGTTATGGCTGTATCAAATCCGCGGCAGGCATACTTTATGTTGCGTATGGATATTGTTGGAAGCGAAAGCATTTCCTAGGTGGGAGTCGTTAAGGAAAAAAAAAAAAAGGTTTAGACATTGGAAGTCTAAGATTTGAGAACTAATCCCTGCCTCGTGGTAAGAAATTCCTCGTCTCTTGCACAAAGTAGAAACAAACTTGAAGTCGGACTCGGCCCTTGGTATCAACCAGCCCGCCGAATGTCATCTTCCTACTCTGCATTCATCTCGTTCCTTTGGCGGCGTGTAGATCAGTAGATTGCGGGTGAAGCAGCTCATATTGGAGTTAATAAATGGATTCTAATAAATGAGAACGTTAGTTGCTACATCCAGGCTAGATTGTTGCTTGCTGTCAATTTACTTAGGATGAAAACTCGATCACAGCTAAGCTGAGGTAAGCAAACGTCCCAGCCAACTTTGGGCCTAAGGGCTGCCGAGGACTTGAATTCCTTTGAGAAGTTGAAAAGTGGTCATTCCTATGTACTGGAGGAGGCCGACGCCGAGAAAAGCCGATATTCCCTATACTTTACTCACATCTGCCGAAAAAGTTATCCCTGATCCTGACTGTTCTCTGAACAGCCCAGCTCCCAACGCGGGAGACAGGGGCTCCTTAGAAAAAAGGTTTCAGGACATGATATTAGGATCTGATATCCAGAGCCCAACCCAAATTGAGGGGAGGGAGGAGGAGCTCGTATGGCATGGGCCCCGATATTTGAAAGTAGGTACGGCTCCTCAACTCAAGTACAGGGGACAGCTGCACTAGGCAAATGGCGGATGCAATATCTGAAGATTCTAAACTAAAACAGGAGTCACGGGAAATGGACAATTCAATAGCCTCTCTCTGGCCAAGTTTCTGACATTTACCAAACTTCCAGTCGTAATTCATACCCAGTGCCTTTGCTTGCTGGCTCACGCACTGGCATCTAGGCAGCCATCTTTATTTGCAGTTTAACATGAATACTTGCAGTGCTTGCATTGCTGCACTGCCACCGAAATTAATATCTTTATTTGTACAAATATTTGCAAAATGTATTTCATGTTTTCGTGTTTCAATGGTCGGCTCGTGTCTTTCATCTTAAATTTAGAACAGCAAACTTAACTGTATTCCCTGTTGTACTATATTTTTTGCTAAAACCCAGTAAGGGTGGAAAGAAAATTGAAAAGGATTTTAGGCTCCTTATTATCACGATGACAGGACGATCAATATCATGTCATGTGAAATCCACATGGCATAAGTAGGTGCGGGGCGTGACTCGTACATGCACACCCACTTGCCCATGTCTGAGGAACCCAAGGGCACAGGCCGGTCGCCCCAACGAGCAAGCTAGTTACTAGTTTCTCGAGTTGTCCTTATCGGTGTCGGTTCGAACCATGACCCAAATAGGCCTATATATTATGGGCACTAATGCATCCACATCATTCCAACCAAGAAGTGGGGTAATTGAAAGGCTGTGTCTTAGCATGTTTACTGCACGCCGGAGTGCCCTCTAAAAGACAATGTCCTAATTTTCAGGGGCTCCTTACCCCTAACAAAAAGGACCCATATAGACCTTCTTGCTTGATTTTAAGCCTATAGAGCAGCAAAAAAGGGTGGGCATTCACTGTCGGTGGGTGGTCGGATCCGATCCATTTGCTTTGCCTAGCCCTGGCAGTGGGCAGGGCTGGGGCAGAGCTACTTGTTCAATCTTGAATATTCATTCACTTCATCTCCTTCAAAGTTCTTTTTCTTCCACAAGTCAGCTTCTTCCATTGCTATTATCCTTAATGAGGATCTGTTCTATATGACCCTTGCTGTCTTGCTTCCTTTTGATGAATTGGCTATTCTTTTATCATAACTCCTACCCCTTTCTTTCTTTCTTTCTTTCTGCGTCTTTGAATTTTGTTGTCTATCACGCATTTGTGCAGTGAATCATGAATAACCTTTCATCAAAATAGCACCAGCTGTAAATGGGTCAACAAACCAAGCCAATTCCTCTGGTTTTGTGGGGGGCCAAAATTGAAGGCATGAATGAATTAGATCATTAAATTCAAAGCCAAAAAAGCATGACAATTTGGTATGTAAATCTGAAGTGGAGGGAATAGCTATCAGAAATTAAAAAGGATTGCGACTTATCGGTCACATGGCCCATCATGTGAGCATACGAAATACATTGATTTTACTGAAAGGAACATGGTGATGGTATTGGGTATTGGGTAGGGCTAAGGTGGATGATGAGAGAAGAACAATGCAATGTAGGCATTTGTATTCATGTAAACCTGGAACAGAACATGTTCTGAAATAGTAGCATGTGCTTTAGCATTAACACTTTGAAGCATAAATGGCAGCGTACCAAGCAACTGTCATTGTCTCTCTCTCTCTCTCTCTCTCTCGTGGTGAATGAACTGGATTTCCATCATGCTTTAACACCATCAGTCACATCAGGGTCTTGGTTAATTAAGATTAACATGGTATTTTTGTACAGTATTATTGCAGTGCATAATGCATGTCAAAATTATAGCCAGCGAAGATGTCATTGCTTGCTTGGATTGACGTTATTCCATATTGATGCTAGTGGCAACAACCCATCAAATCTGCATACATATTCAATCATATCAATTTGTTTAGCCAAAGACAGCAACATAAATAATTAGTGACACCATAGATAGATATATCATAGTTCATACATATACATACATATACATATATATATATAGACACAAAAACTTCAAAAAGTTCTGTGGCTTAGATGAAGAGAAGAGAAGAGCCAAGCATTCATTCATTAGAAGGAGAAGTCCATTGATATGACTTACAATGCAATCATACAAATCTTATTTCGAAATGACCATACATATATTATTTCAATCTTTTTCTTTTTTTTTTTCAATACCCAATTCAAATTACCTTATTTAAGAGTTTCTTAAAATACACTGTACATTGAACGTAAAATATTTTTATTTTTGTTCAACTCATGTTATATATTTCGAAATTTATATTGGTATTTTAAAATTTTTAAATTATATATTTTAAAATTATATTAATTATTTTAATTTTTTCGTTTTATGTATTAAATTTTTATGTAATTTATTTTATATTTTAGATTAATTATTTTAATTTTTTTGTTTTGTATTTCAAGTTTTATATTAGATAAATATATATATATATATATATATAGAGAGAGAGAGAGAGATAGATTTGTTAATAGTTAAAAATAGAAAGGAAGTTGGAAGACAAGGGCGTTGTAGAGAGACAGAAGTAGACAAGGATTGTTTTAAAGAGACAAAACATATGGCATGAAATGTAGTCTCTTGTGTGCTTACTTTCCTTTTCAATTTTACAAATATAAGCAGGCCCCCCTTTTTTTTCTTATTTCATTAATAACAACAACAACAATAATAATAATAATAATTATTATTATTTAAGAAAAAATATATTCATAAATGATAACAAAAAGAAGGAATTTAACACCCCCGCCCACCCCAAAAATAAAAATAAAAATAAAAAATTGCCCTCCATTCACGAGGGATTTTTTGCCGGTGAATTGTGATTGTTTAGAGTTAGAAGACTACTTCTGCCACTGCAGCTGGCAGAGGCAGAGGTTGGCATCTTTGTAATACAAAATTCTAAGAGAAGGGTAAAATGGTAAGGAAACAAAGGAAGAGGAGGAAGAGGACTGCATGGTGTGGTATCGCTGGTGAAAACCTGCAAAACCTGGCAAAGCAGACGCAGGGAGAGGGAGAGGGAGAGGGAGAGGGCTTGAGTCGATGTAAAGATAGGAAGAAATGCAAATGATTGGATGACAAGTGTCACGTAATGATTTGACAATGCAGTGGGGCCATCGATTGTAATTGTAAGTATTTAATAAAAAGAAAGACTGTGGCAGCTGCCAGCATGATCAGTCCAGGGAGGGCCCGTCACACCGTTGATTGCGTGGACGAAAACTCGTTACATAACAATATGGTCCTAATATTATTTTTCGTTATTCTCTGTCACTACCATCACTCCCACTCTCTCTCTCTCTCTCTCTCTCTCTGTTTTTTTTTTTTTTTACATAAAATATTAATATATAATATAATTAATAATAAATTATTTAAATTATATTTTAATAATATTTATAAATTAATTTTATATTTTATAATATAAATTAAAAAATTTAATGTACCATTTAAATAATTTATTATTATGTATTAACATTTATTTAAATTAAAAATTAAAAAAAATCTTAATTCCTCTTTATCTATTTTATAATACTATTTACATTATATTATGTTGGATCGATCAAAATAAAATAAAATACAGTTTTAATTTTGAGTGGAGCCAAAATTTATTATAAAATTTTTAGAATTGAAATTAATCTTAGAAAAATAAATTTTGATTTTAAAAACAAACCAATTGATTGGATTCTTTTCAATCTTGATTCAATTATAATTAGTACACACCCATTACCTATAAATCATATGTTATCTAAAATTATTTTTGATATGTGAACGAGAAATAAGTATATGTAACTTAGTTTGTCACGTAAAGAATTGTTTGATTTATATTGCAACTAATCATTATAAATAATTAATACATACAATAGCAATATAGAAATGATGTGAAAGATAAATTTTAATCGGTATTTGAATGAAGGAAGAAATTAAAGGCAAGATAGCACTAACATCGTTATCAAACCAAGTCAAAATGACTGTAAAACTCTTTAGTAGGTTAATGCATGCGCAACCATGCACGCGCATGCTGCCTATTTCAATTCAATTTTGCTACTGATTTTGATTCAATTTTTGTAGATTGGCCCTATAATTACGGGCTAATCCCAATCATTAACAAGTTATTAATTTGAAAAAAAAAAAAAAGTGTGATGGTGGCATCGTTAATTACGTCTATGAAAATTACGGCCCAACTCTAACTATTATAATGGATTTGGCATCGAGTGGTTGCATAGATTTGATTATCATATGAAGGTCAAAACTCAAAAAGACAAATGGATAGAGCATGAAGACGAAATGGGTATTAAAGAATTTAGAAATTGAGATTTGTACAAATCCTATCCTTGTTTGTGGGATAAATGCATACTAATTAGTAATCAATGGAAGAAGATTTGGTGGTGGTGGTGGTGGTGGAGGGGGAGAGGGATTTGCCAACATATCATGTGTGCAAATCCCTTCTTTTGCTCCACTTCACCAACTAAATTTCTTCACTTTCAAAGCCTTCTAAGAAGATCAAACAAGTAATACGTAATATAATTTATATATTGATTTATCATTTGAATCTCACTTGTGTGTTCCCGTGAAGTTGTCAACTTTAAAATGAATTATGTATATTTAAGTTTATGATTAAGTCTTTCTCAGGTTGGTTAATTGTCATTTTCTAAGAACAATTTTGTGGGTATATTTGCTTAGATTATTGAAGCAATGTTTTAAAAATGATAATTATATAGAATAGACAGCTGTGTATCGATGCGCTCCGTGATTCAAAAAAATATATTATAACTTACAAGAAAATAAAATCTGAAAATTTAAAATCTAAAAAGATAATCTTGCTAAATGGTACTATCTATTCTTTTTATAAACTCAAGATTAATTTATATTTTATTTAACATGAAATGTAATACTTTCATTCATTTAATTACGTAATTTTTTTGTCTCATCAAACGCATTCACTATAGTTTATTATAGCATCGCAGAGTGTATGTTATATTGTAAATCTATATTTTTTGTGATAATTTTTAATTAAAATATAAAGTATAAATATTTGAGATATTCTTGTAAATAAGAATTTAAATTTATTTTGATACTACTTATGTTACAGTTGAGTAATTATCATCGATTTAAAAAATTAATTTATTAAATAATATTATCTATTCGTTTTTATAAATATAATATTGATTTGTATTTTATTAGATACAGAATGTCACGGGAGAAAGGCAGCTCGTAATGCAGGCTTTTTGGCCATTTTCAAAAGCTTGTGGAGAGCTCGTTAAAGTGGTTAGTGCATATTCTAGCGAAGGGCCAGGGGCATCCACTCTTCAGTTATGTCGATTCCCTCTGTTTTATTTTATTAATTTATTCGAGAAAAAGTTTCACTTGGTAGCTGATGAAATCTAACTAAAGTTAAAAAGACATGTACAGGCAGGCATTGAAGGACGAATTCATATCTTCCTTGAAATCTTCAGTTGGAGGCATTTGCTTTCTCTCTGCCTCGTATCTCTCTCTACTCATCAGCAAGATACAGCAACGATACAATTCAAAGCTAATGATAGTATCTCAGCAGGACACATAATTCTGGGTGACAGTTGCCATTTGGAAGATTGATATATAATATGTCATCATTCCAAGCTAAGAAATTTTAGACCAGCTCATAAATGCTGAAGCTGAAGCTAGCTGTTAGATTGGATAACTCTTTTAACAGTTCAGGCATTCCAGTGACAGAAGCATACAATCATGACTACACAATCTATTTCTTTTTCCTATCAAAGTATTTATTATCCCAGGAACTACCTTTATATTAATATTCTTCAATGAAAATATAACAATAAATAAAAGAGAAAATATCCCGTGTATTGTTTATATCTATGAATACAGTATTGGACAAATTGAGAGAAGAAGAGAAAAAAAAAAAAAAAAGTCGAAAGGGTAACCAGCGGCAAGCAAAGGCATGGCAAGGCAAGCACATCACATCACGGTCGTTACATAGCCAATGGGAATAGGAATGGGCAGCCCCACAATAAATTGAGCCACCTTACCATCTTACATCTATATGAGATTGAGAACTGAACTGATCATCAATTCAATAGTGGATTAACCCTTCTCTTTCTCCTCTTACAAACGAAACTTGATTTGTCTTGTCCCATCTACACCGCCGGTCAATCTTGTTGTATTGTATATGTATTTGATGATGAATCGATGTTCTTAATACAAGCAGCTTATAAGTTAATATGGAATTGGTTAGTGTAATTAGAGGGGAAAATGGTGCAAAAGTAAGTGTTGAGTCGAGTTTTGGTTATAAATTTCCGTAGGGACCGAAGAAGTGGAGATGGCCCCGAGATGTCTTGGGTGTATTAGGACAAGATTAGGGTTTGGGTGGGCACACCATTGTTGGGTCAACTAGAGCATATTTCCCCACCGAAACCCATAGAAAAGAAACCCTAAAACAGACAGTCTTTGTTCCCATGTGATCAAATTTAAGAGCAACATTCCAAAATGACACAACCCCAACCCACCCTTTGTGCCTCCCGTGTCGTGCCTTCTCCTCCTTGTTTCTCTCTTTTTTTTTTTTTTTGTAACTTTCTTCTTCTTCTTCTTCAACTCCCCATATCAATCTTTTCGGGAACAAGGAACAAAATAAATACTATTCTATTTCAAATTAATTCCTCAAATTCTATCGTTCCCTTGAATAACTAACCAACTAATCTCTCGTATATCTTGCACTTACTAGATCATATCTAATTCTAATTGTCACTTAAGCACCCCCCTATTTAATTACATGTTTTAAAAGTACAAAACGAAGCTGCCTCAAAAAGTGGAGGATGAAACCAAACCGGTCCACTAGTCTTGTTTCACAACTATGTATGGGATTGATTAATCATTCTTAAGGATGTATGCATACAACAAAATCAAACTTTTACTTTGTTCTTACTTGTAATGCACACTGTCCCTATTCATATCATAATTTTTTTTTATAAAAAAAATATTTTTATCGAGATGCCCCCGTTCAATTTAAATTATTTAAAATATTCAAATAATTAATTTTCGATAATTAAATTATGCTTTTTATGGAGTGGAAAACATAGAGATTAAATTTCACTAGTTGCACATGTTCTAAGAATATTTAAAACGTGTGATTAAATAAAACTTCCATTTTTTTACTTGATTTATTACATTGATTCTTCTTCTTCTTCTTATTATTATTATTGTATTAATGAGATAAAAGGGTGAGAGTGAGAAATAGAATGCCAATTTTCTCCAAAAGCAGAATCCTGAGAGGGAAAGGATATAATAATACTAAAAGGAAAAGACAAGGGTAAGATTGTCTTAAGGAAGAATATATTTTTTAAAAAATTAAAAAAAAAAACACGAAATTCGTTGACCCTTAAGAATTCCAATGGCGGCCCCTACGCCGTTGGCCTTGGCTTGCTTTTGATCTCCTTGGTTTTGTTATTGGCATTGGCATTGGCTTCTTCTTCTTCTTCTTCTTCTTCTTCTATTCTTAAAGCATTTAACTCTATTTTTCTTATTTGCCTTTTCTCTCTCACTTGGTAGTATTAAAAGGCAAACACACTAACAAGTACGCCAACATAAGCAAAAGAAGATAAGAAGCAAGAAAACATTAAAAGGCTGCTCCACTCTGCTTGCTTAGCTACCACCAAACCACAACCAGAAACCAAAAACAAAAGAAACAAAAACACCTTCTTTTTCTTTTGTAATTAGCTTTGCTATCGTTAAACATGGTGGTGGAGGAGTTCTTCACCTTCAGCTGGTTCAAGTTACTTTTCATCTCTTTAATGGTGTTTTTGTTTGTGTTCAAAGTTGCTGTTTGTCTTTGGTGGACACCCAGGAAAATTGAAGACCATTTCTCAAGGCAAGGGATCAGAGGTCCTCCTTATCATTTCTTCATTGGAAATGTTAAGGAGCTTGTTGGAATGATGCTTAAGGCTTCTGCTCAACCTATGCCTTTCTCTCACAACATTCTTCCTAGAGTTCTCTCGTTTTATCATCACTGGAAGAAAATCTATGGTACTTCATTTTGTTCTTTCTTTGCTTGTCTGTATCGTTTTTCTCTTCTCATAGGCACCCACATTGGTACATGGTTTTGTTTTCTGAACATTTCAAAAGCATTTTAGTTAACATTAAGTGCTTCTTCTTCTCCCTTTTCTTCAAGCCATTATCAACAATTAAAAAGAAAAAAAATTAGTTTTTACTGAGCCTTCTCTCTGTTAAAGCAAAGAGTCAGTTTCGCTCATCATTAAAGCTGCAGGTGGGCATCCTTTTGTGAAGCTCCTTTAGCTTGTTGATGATCGCATCCTTCAAAATTGTGGCTTTTGAAAGACTTATTTTTTGAGTTCGGGGTACTTCTTTTCAAATACTTTTTCAGAACTTTTCCGAGCTTGGATGGTTGATGTTGAAGTTCAGGGATTTTGGACTGTCCACTCATGTTTACCTTTCTCTTTCCTTGTGGAGAAGATTAAATTAAGAAACTTGATTTTCTTTTTCCTAATTGAAGTTATTCCTTTTGTTAATTCTGTTTTGTCCATGATAATAATTCTGTCAGTCCTTACAGTGAAACTGCTGCGTATTATGCACTCCTTTTGATTTTTGCAGTTACACATCAGTTACTTTTTATCAGTTTGTCTGTATCTTCTTTCATTTTGGTTTAAGGGATCTTGAATTTTGATAATGAAGTTGTTTGTGTTTGGTAGTAACATGTATTGAGTTGTCTTCTTCCTCTTTAGTTTTGTTTTGGCTTTGCTCTCTTTCCCCCACTTTCTCCTCCCGTACGGTCTACACTATCCATGCTCTCTGAATTAATGGCTCTTGTATTGCTAATTCATTCCTATTTCTGCAAACTCCATTTTAACTGCTTGAGGTTCTGCAGTGGTTCCTCCTCCTTGGCTGATGTAATACCTTTTCTTTTTTACTTGTATAATTAATTATTTCGTGCCTGCACCAAATGATTCATGGTTTTTCTTTTCCGATTTGCGGTTCATTGCTTTGCAGGTGCAACATTTCTTGTCTGGTTCGGACCCACGGTGCGCCTCGCCGTCTCCGATCCCGATCTCATCCGGGAGGTCTTCACTTCAAAGTCTGAATTCTATGAGAAGAATGAAGCAAACCCACTTGTTAAACAGCTTGAAGGTGATGGTCTCCTCAGCCTCAAAGGAGAAAAATGGGCTCACCATAGAAAAATCATAACGCCCACTTTCCATATGGAAAATCTCAAAGTAAGTTGCTCACAATTAATCATCTTTCTTAATTAATTTCTGGGTTTTTGAGTGTCTGAAATGTGTATATATATATTTTTCCTTTTTTTTTTTTTTTTTTTAAGTTGTTGGTGCCAGTGGTGGCAAAAAGTGTGACGGATATGTTGGACAAGTGGTCAGCAATGTCAAAATCAGGCAAGGTTGAAGTTGAAGTTTCAGACTGGTTTCAGCTTCTAACAGAAGATGTGATTACTCGAACAGCATTTGGTAGCAGCTACGAAGATGGCAAAGCCATTTTTCGGCTACAAGCACAACAAATGGAGCTCGCAGCTGAGGCTTTCCGAGAAGTCCTCATCCCTGGCTACAGGTAAACAATAACAATTATAATATAAATAATTAGCCCATCATTTATTTAACTAGTTGTTGTTATTATTCATAATGACAAGACTGTTAATTATATATACGCTGCAGATTCATACCCACAAAAAGGAACATAAATTCCTGGAAACTGGACAGGGAAATCAAGAAGTCATTAACGAAGCTGATAGTAAAGAGGAAAGAGAATTCTGGGAAGGAAAAGGGTCCTAAAGATTTGCTGGGACTCATGATTCAAGCATCAAATTCATCTCCGCATATCACAGATTATGACATAATTGAAGAATGCAAGAGCTTTTTCTTTGCTGGCAAACAGACCACTTCGAATTTCCTGACGTGGACTACAGTTCTTCTAGCAATGCACCCTCAATGGCAGGTGCTAGCACGTGAGGAGGTGCTGAGGGTGTCTGGAGCACGTGACATTCCCACTAAAGATGATGTTGCAAAGCTTAAGATGGTAAGCCTGGTTAAAGACAAAAACCCCCCCATGGTTTTTGTCTCTTAGTGCTTGTTTGTTTTCTTACATAACAGAACTCTGACCGCTTTTCCTTTACGTTAGTACTTTGTTTTCCTGGAAAGCTATGGCTATGGCAGCTATTTTCTTCTTTTTTTATTTAATTGAAATAATAACAACAATAATCTGGTGTGCAGCTGAGCATGATACTAAATGAATCCCTCCGATTGTACCCACCAATAATCGCGACGATCAGAAGGGCAAAGAGCGATGTGGAGTTGGGTGGATACAAGATCCCGCGTGGGACCGAGTTATTGATACCGATCCTGGCCGTTCATCATGATCAAGCAATTTGGGGGAGTGATGCTAACGAATTCAATCCAGCTAGATTCTCAGAAGGCGTGGCCAGAGCAGCGAAGCATCCAATGGGGTTCATTCCATTTGGGCTTGGGGTCCGCACGTGCATTGGACAAAACCTAGCCATCTTGCAAACAAAGCTAGCACTTGCCATCATACTTCAACGCTTCTCATTTCGTTTGGCCCCAACTTATCAACATGCACCAACGGTCCTGATGCTATTGCACCCACAATACGGTGCACCACTCATCTTTGAACATTTGTCTGTTGAATCCACCCCTGCCAAGCATCAACAATCCTGATTTCATCTCTCGTAATACCCTGCCTACCCTATCATATCCTGCCCTATCCTTTTTGTGTGCGAGTGAACGAATGCTAATAGGCTTTTGAGTGACCAAAATACCCCCTTGTTGCCTTGCCTTGGACGAATTTTATAGGAACTTTTAGAGGATATTTTGAAATTATAAAGCTTCCCCATTCGGACACTGACCCGACCCGATCAGAAAATGCTTATGGTTTTTTCGCCAACATATTTTACCTCGGCATGAAAGATGAAAGTGAAACTCCATGGTTTCTACCATTATGTTAATTTGAAGTATATGAGCTTGGCTTTGTAAGCTTGAATTGTAATAGTTGTAGGATTAATCAGTAAATGGCTAACAAGTAGGTAACTTTGTCGTTATCTTTGCTCTCTCAAGTCTCATTTGATGTCATGATGTATGTAATGTAATGTATATTTTGAACAATTTCTACACAGTTTTGTAGTACTATTAATTTATGCACTCATATTGTTTGATTTCTTTGTTATCTCTCTCTAAATTTCAGCATCTAGATAGTGATATATATATATATATATATATTTGTTCGGGTTATCTCCATGGGTAGCTATTGGATTGTTCAAAGATGTTAGATCAGTGAATTAATTAATAAATAATATGGTTAATGGCAACCAGCTAAGATGGTGAAAATTGAAAAAGGGGCAGTAGAGGTTGTCTGGTTTGTAAGCTTCCTTTGTACTAATTTAAGTTTGTACCAACATTTATGGCATTGGTGTGCACGATTCTCTATTGCCAACAAAGCAGGCAAATCCCAAATGCAATGCAATCCTCTTAGTAAATTCAATATACACGTATGTATGTATGTATATATGTATGTACACTCATGGGTAGCCGAATTACGCTCATTTTTCAAGGGCAAGCAGTTTCATTTATAATCTATTTGTTTAATTTGGAAAAAAAATGATTATTATTGGGTTTCCAAACATTCTTTGGTATTTGTTTTCTCCCTTTTGTGGAAGAGGGAACTAAGGAGGGAGATGGAATGGTGGCCCCCTGGTTCCTTTCTTCATCCCTTCCTCCCTTTGAAATAAAAAAATAGAAAGATGGGGCACTAGAATCTGTGAACTTAGTGTTACTACAAAGATTGAAAGCAAGGGCAGTCGCAGCACCCAAGGCATGAGATGTTGGGTTTCAAAAGTAAAAGGTTAATTTACTGTGTTATTCCAGCATGCAAATTCACTACTTTATATGTATTTGTATGGATATATTATTGGTTCTCTTCTCCTTTATGGGGTTTAGGGCTAAGATAGCTTCAGCTTGAGCTGTAATATAGTAACAAGAAGTAATAAAGATGTGTTCATATGAATGTTTAGCAAAGTGCAAGTGAGAAGAGATGAGAGAGCAACAAGCCCTTGCCTTTTTCTTTTCTTTTCTTTTCTTTTCTTGTATATACTTTTTGGGATCTCCTCATGCCATTGATATCTCATTCTCTTTCAAGAAGAGAAAAAAGATCATCGATCTCATTCATTTTCATTTAGAGAGTTGATGGTCCCCAGGCAGGAAGCATGTGGTTGGATTTGGATTCGGAAGAGAGATCTCTCTCTTCTCTCTTCTCTCTTCTTCATTTTTTTTTCTGTTGTTATTGTTAAAGGAATCAAAGCATGCAATTCAAATACAAAGCATGCATGCATGTGATCCCTTCTATAATTACCCCCTCATTAACCAAATTAATTAATTAGCTTTAAATTCCTTGAGCTCCTCCTCTTCTTTTAGGCTTTAGCTATCTATATGTATTTCCCATCGTCGACATAGCCCTTGTGCTACGTCTTGGGTGCACTAATTACCGTCATAAATAAAAACAAAACCCCCTTGTTTATTCTTTCAAATCACGATGTCTTCGTCTAGAACATCGTGACTATTAATTTCTTAATGAATACTTACTGTCGTTATTATCATTTTCTAAGTGATTTGGACATACCCTGATCTCCATAAAGCATGCTTTCAAAATACAAAAACTAATCATGCTATGACCCTTCTTTACTGTCTTCTCTTTCCTTTCCTCTCCCCCCTCCCCACCCCATGATATTATATTATAATTATGAAAACTTACGTGCTTAGCTTTCCCATATTAACAGTAATCCCACGTCCTAACCTTATTCTATTAATACAATATTACGATGATTTAAAATATAGAGCTTCTTCTGTTTGTCTTCGGCATGCCTCCACATTAACATCTACGCTATTGTCTCCCCTCTCTTCTATACGACAAACTCAACATTCCAATGGACCCATCGCCTTAAAAGTTCGAGCTAGCTAGATAGCAACGATGTTTTTAAAATATTTGTCTTGAATTTCTACACCCTGGCTATATATAATAATGTATATTGGATGTTTCATTTCTTTGTTTTGCCCAATATATTTATGTCCACTTCTTCTCCTCGTTCTATTTCTCTCTTTGATGTTTGTGAGATCAATGCTTTATATTAATAACTATGTCACAAGCTCATGCATACAATATGTATTGAGTTTATATATCATCATTAGACCAACCGATGCGTGTGTGTGTATCATTGGCGATTATCATTTGGTCTTATAATTTGTTTCCATATTTCAGAAAAACACAGAATATTCTGAAAAGTAATGTATATATCATGAGTGAAGAATTCAGATTTCATGTGCTTGTTGTCCGTTTCTGCATATTATATATGAGAAGAATCGATCAAATGATGACCCATACATGTTCATCATCTGTGAATATATGTGTGGTTTTGATTGATACACTAGCAAGAGTCTCGGGGATATTGGAATAAACTAACACCCAAGTCTAAGATAGCAAAGCATGTCTTTCCTCTTGCAAGCCAATCTAAGAAGATGAGCAAATTGTTGGCGGTACTGTTGGAGACAAGTCGATACAGGCAGTTGGTTGAGTTTCTAAAATTTAGCTCAATGCTCAAATTTAAATCAATTATGTACTATTATTATTTTTTTGATCCAATATTAAGTTTAATAAAAGTCATACTTTAAGAATTCGCTTAAATTATGACAAATTCAAGACCACACGAATTATATGATAGAAATGTCTTATGTGTGTGTGTGTGTGTGTGTGTATATATATATATATTAAATTAAAGACAATAACAACTGGATTTCACATCCAAGTTGGCCAAAAGAAATGGTTTTTCATGGATCCCTATTGAATGCGTGCTTGTAGTCTATGTAACATAAATTTAATTATTAATTTCTTGTTATTAAGACTTGGTGTATTAATTTAATCACATATGCTTCCTATTTCATCACTAATGCCAAACCAATTTAGCTGGCTCATGTCTGCCCTTGATTAATGTGACTTTGTCTGCCTTCTTCTCTTGTACAGAATTAATTTCTCTTTGGATGATTGCTTTACTTGCGCTAATTATATTTATATTATTAACATACCCCATGAGCATGACGCTTCTCTACTTAATTTATGATCTTACTACCTGCCATATGATTGATTGATTATCAAGGAATTAATTTCTTTTTTTTCTTCATTTGAAAATTATCAATTGGAAAAATACTTAGCTGGATTGGAGGTTTCTCTTTGTTGACTTTGTTTTATTATGACATATATTATTCATGTTAGATAATTGGAACCCAATATGGGATTTGATGGTTATAGTAGTTAGAAACATAAGATTGTTGAGATTATATAAGAATAAATGATTGAAATTAATGGTAAAAAAATTAAAAAAAAAAAAAGAGAATAGAAAATATAAAAGACAAGTCAAAGTTTGATTAAGAGAGAAATGAGGTAGGGTGCGGACGAGGGAAAGGAAGAGCAAGTATTTTTATGAAATGCAGAGGCAAAATCACATGGGAGTAACCAATCATGAAGAGATGCAGAAGAGACAATGGCAGGGGGATTTGGTGGAGCCACTTAAATGCACAACTCATTTGTAGGCTTTTCATCTATCAGCCGATTCATTCTTTAAACAAGAGGAAGAAATAAACTCAAATCAATCAATCTAAATTTTTAAAAAAAAAAATGGAAAAAATTTCTATAGCCACCCATCATTATTGTTATTATTTACAATGTGTCAACATTAACTAGCATGAAATTGCTGCGTATTCTGACCAAGGAATAACAATTTGGAACCTTGTTGGTGATTTTCATGACAAGCCCACTTGCCCCTTTACCCTTTCCTTACTGTTTCTTCTTCCAATCCAGAATTTATTTTAGCTAAGCAAAAGAACTTCTATTTATAAAATATGTCAAATCTCAAATGCTTTTCTTACCCTTAAAGGAGTAAAAAATTAAAAAAAAAAAAAGATTAAAAAAATAGTAAAAAATTCTGTAAAAATAATTATTTGCCAATGTGTGATAAAAAGTTTGCGGAAAATGCGGTTGCCTGGAGAGTTGGGACTTTCCGTTTAACTCGTGTGGGATCGAGGTGTATGACTAGGAGACTAGGCATAGAGGGTAGAGAGGGTAGCAGCAATCAGAGAGAGCGGAGCAATAGAGCAAAAGTTTGATAATACGGCCAATATTGGGGAACTGATTATTCCTAATTTCGACGGGGATGGTGACCTACAGCCTACAATGTAGCCCTGAAACGCGGGACGCTGATTTGTCTTATCATTCATTCAAGGATGATCCCAAATTCATCATCATTGAATTGAATCACAATCATTGATCTATTTGTCAGACGGGTTTGGTTTTGGCAGATAGCTATTGCTTGATTGCGGGTACGTCAAGTAACAATTACCTGCTGCCAGTCCAGTCCAGCCTAGCCCAGCCTCCCTCTTATGCCATGTTTTGAAACTGCCTGCCTCAATTCCATTAAGCTCGAAGCATGATTATGCCTGAGACTCACGTCATAATCTGATGCAAATATAGTAATTGCTTCATCCCAAGAGCATTTCCGAATCTGTGTCTATATTCTTTCGATCAAGTAGCGTGGTATTTGAGCACGCATTCCAAGTGGCGGAAATAGAACTACAAAGATTGATGGTAGCATATTAGCAGAAGATTCACACCAGTGAAGCAATAATTGAATGTTGATCCAAATTCTCCTTCACCATCTTTTTAACGAAACGACGTCGTAATGTTGGCATCCGATCAAGGCCTGGAATCGCGTAGGACCAGCATCTGTAAAGCAGGCCTCTTGCCTATCCTTTAGCCAACCGCTCAAATGACAGAAAATTGAGGGCAGCTCAATGTTGACAGCTTTGCGATGAGCTCCGAAGCAGATTTAACATAAGAATCAAGCTAGAGAAATCATGAAGCAACTTTCTTCATCTGCATCAGAAACCATACAAATGCCAAGGTTTAATTTTGAAATCCCGCAAATTCAAGTAAAACCGTATGGTCAGAATAAAGGAATTAAACAGGATCCCGTGCAATTCACCAAAACAAAACAAGTAGAAAGATTCAGTGTGACGATGCATATTAATTCCATTACTACATTGATTGATGATACTTTAATTTTTTCCGACACTAGTATGATAATTCAGCCTTCACGATAATTTGGGTAGATTGAAAATACATGTATAAACCCTTAAAGCTGCAACTATATAAATGTGATCAAGAATTGGCGATAATTGTTGGTGCATTGAAATCAGCATAGATATCAATAACAGCCTAAAATGTTTATCATTTTACAAACATCAATAGAGTTTTCAACACAATCAGATAATTTGACCCCGAATTTCAGATCATGTTCAGTGACTATTCAGAATTGCTTGGTTTGCATTGTTTTCGTCATGCTTTGGGACTTGATTCAACGGTACATCTAGCACTAAACATTAAAATGCATAAACAATCACTTCATTAATCATGGATACTAGGAAATGCGATCAATAATATATAGTGTTCAAAACACAATCCATTTTTTGTACTAGTACATTTCTATCTGCCGGCCTAAGTGAACAGAGCTTAAAGCAAGAACCAGAACAGGGGAAAACTTCACCGTGTTCAACCGCTGACCCAGTCACAGAACCTATAACTTAGGATAATCAAAGTCATGCTTTTCAGTCCGAGCTAAAATGCGTTAGCTTAAAATGCTACCTTTGCATCAACAATCCAAACTTGCAGACTACAACATCAATATTCCACATATCTACAAACAATTTATGACTGCATATACATTAAGTACAAACATTTGGAATGTTCTTTGTACCAAGTTACAAGACCGAAGTTGTGATTCTTATTCCTGCTCTGGTAATTCATTTTGCTCTTGACACACTGGTAATTCATATTAACATGTCATATTCTAATAACCTTAAGAACCACAGACTTGTACAAAGCATGAGGAATTCAATCAAACATGTTTCCATGCAAGGTCCAGAAAGAAATATTAAAGGTGAAAGGTAAAACATAAGGGAAAATAACCAACAATGGTTTACTAAGGCATATGGCAATAAGAGCTGGGGATATGCTAACCACTTTTGTGCTTCGTTCAGCCAACTTCACCTGCCAACTTCACCAGCCAAATAATCTGATCAGATGACATTCTACATAGTTATTATCTACAGTTGCCACCGATCAGTGATAACAGTGTTTTCCAATAACCCATCAAGGGATCAGATGAAAGCATTGACATGCAGATAGATTGGAACATTAATCAGACTGTTTATTCAGAAAGCTTGATCTTGTTGAATAAAACACGGTAGTAAGATCCCTTTGACATAAGTCTAAAATCAGCAGAAAATGGTGACTCTTGGCTACTTGAGTCAGTGAGACAAGAAAAACATTCACAAAGAAGAAGGGTACTTGGCAACAAATTCTCAAACCCCCTAAAAGAGAAACAAAATCACAAGTGAACCATGTTGACCTAATTTTAGGATATATAAACTTTTAACTGGAGGGGATCCTGCAAATCTTCACTAGGAGCCTATGCATGTTCACAACCATCCAGAGAGTACATGCATTGAGCCCGACTTCAATGTACACAATAGTTGCCCTAATTTCATAAATACATGTCAATATATATATATATATATATATATATCCATGATTTGCAGCACATCAATTAAGCTTCATTGATTTCATACTTTTCCATTATCAAACAAAAAGCATCAAACCACAAGTACAAAGAGCACTATGCTTGCAGATGTAAAAGAAAAAAAAAATCATTACTTCAAAGTGACAACCATGAATTAGAGAGGCTTGAAAACAACGATCAGCAAGCAAATGCATGTTTTACATGATGAACTGCAGCCAAGGTTTGAAATAAAACCTTTCAAGCATCAGGTCATGCTGTGGTAGCCACAATATGCTGGTCTTACATCATTCAGCAACTCAGATATCTAAGGCTAACAGCTGTCTGAAATAGAGGAATTCAGCAACCGCTTGAATGAGCAACATCAGTGACTCATCATAAACTACCCTATAAAAGTTCCCCATTTCTAAACCAAGAGAAAAGGTGTCAAACCCCAACTCATCTGCTGACATAGGGAAGTGAGGTGTGCAAGCCTCCAACTTCAGCCCTGGAAAATGCAGGGGAAGCATCAATAGTTTCCTTGTATGGTAATAATTACAGATTTACAGTGCCAAATGGTACAAAGAATATCAATATTCATGTACAAGTCCCGTAAAGCATTCATATCCAAGAGAAAGCATGGAATAGCTTTCTTCTTGATGAATTACAGAATACAGAAACCTTACAAACCCAGGTTAGAGGGACCAGATACTGAAAAGATGCAGATAATAAACAAAGCAAAACAAGAAAAGAGGGAAAATACTAAGTATAAATGTCCACTGGCATTTAGAGAAACAAATTCCATTAATAATAAAAGGGCTCAAGTGCTGCAAAAGATTAACATGGGAAAGCATGCATCTATATATGAACATATACAACTCAAGAACAATGGTCAGAAATTTCAATCTTGATATCTCTCAATAATTTGCAAATTTATGGACTTCAATTTCTCAAAATCTATTTTGCTAGCTCAAAAATATGTATCATATATACCAGTACAAACCCAAAAAAAAATAATAATAATAAAATAATGAAAGAAAAGGAGGGTAACAGAGACATAAATTAGTAGATGTACATGGATGAACTAAGAAATATTAATTGCGCAATTTGTGTTACATTAATTTCAAACTAGACCACTATATGCTGTAAAACCAAAAATCAATGATTGACAAACAATATTTTTTATCCAGCTTCTTACAATGAAGTGAGGCCATCAAAGCAAATTTTAATCAAATTCTACAGCAAGGAAAGAATAACTTGAAAAAACAAATTAAAATCCAGATTTTCCTGTCATCTAATGGGAATACTATTATCAGCAGAAACTAAGCTTCTTAACTCCATTAAGTGTTCGTCATTTGATATATGGAGTGAAAGACGAAGATTTGTAACCAATGCTTCTTGTTCCCAACTTAATGGTCCTGATGCATGCAATGCTTCCATAGTGCAACGGTAGGCGTGCAATTCTAACCTATGGATTTCAGCTGCCAACTCCTCTTTCGTTGGAAGGAGACAATTTCCTTCCTCGTAACGCAGCTGACAAAAAGATTCAGCATCACTAAAATTACCATCACTATCTTCAATAGGACCTGCAGAGACATGATGAGGCAACATATAGGAGTTACTGCTACTGATACTACAACTACCAACAGAGCATGTAACACTATGAGCATCATTTGATTGTAAGTTCACTGCTAAGGAACATCCGACAGCTCCAGTTGATCTTCTCCTCTCCGGTTCCACATCAAAAAATCCAGTCATTCCATCGTTAAAAGAAGAATGTATCTTTTGACCCAACATTTCTCTTGGAAAAGCAACAGCATCTACCTGCTCGGGTACCAAGGATTGATTTGCAGCAGTAACTCGCTGCAACCATCCATCTTTGTCCACTGCTCTAAATTTCTCTGCAGCTCCAGTCCCTTCCACCTCAGAAAGACAATAAGTAGACCTTCTTTTCAGAGTTCTAGATGAAGCAATATTGGATAGCTGGATATTCACTTCATTCTTAACAGGAGAGCTGTCATCCTTTGCATGAAAATTGATCCTGGTGTTCATGTTCCTAACCTGGAAGCTAGAATTTTGACAGTAGTTCAATGCTAAATTTTTGTTGTGTTTCCCATCTTCACGACTGCTAGAACCCTGAATACAGAACCAAAATACATTAGATTATTGATTCTAACATAGAGGAATGTGACTAAAACTGTGATATTTAATCATTTGTAGAAGATGCATGACAGTTGAAAATAGTAAGATGATCCATACATCTCTAAAATTACTAGATTAATTGCCAATCCATTACTATACAAGACATAAAATTCAATCCATTACTATGAACACCATGCAAACTCAAAACAACAAAGAAGTTCAATGGAAATAAAATGAATATGAGAAGAAGTTTGATAATGCACGATGCATAAACCAGGAATTGCAAAAGATATAAACAGATAACTTGGAAATGGAAAAAAAAAAAAAATCAGATAGAACATACCTCTCCAATCACGACCCATTTATTGCCTTGCCAAGATTGTCTCACCCGGATGTCAAATTTGCTGAGTTTTAATTCAAAAGAAGATCCAAGTAGCCTGACTAAAAAGTAATTTCTACCAAGAATCTTCGAAATCGTTGCCATTTTCCATGAATAATTCTTATACACTTCCACTACATCACCAGGAACCCAATACTCAGAAACATCCAGTGTAGGAGGGCAAGGCCTGATGGACTTCCTAGACACCCTCCCCAACACTGCTTTACCTGTGTCCCCATCATACCTAACCGTGTAGTTGTGGCCATTACCATTAATTATCTCACCACAATGCCAGGAACCCGAGGGCAACTCCTTTTGGCCTAATACTTCTACTCTGTCTCCTTTCCTAAACCTCATTACAGCTGTTATATCACCTGAAATCCCAATGTGCAAAACCTGCTGTAAAATCAAGCGATTGACGTAAGAAAGAAGGAAGAAGCTGGTACCACAAGCAACAAAACATAATCAAATAACATGATAAAAAATTTGTAGTTTCAAAGACAAAGGAAATCCTCAATTTGATTTTGTTTTTGCTAGTAGAAAAAAGAAATCCTCGAAACAAAATAAATTAACTGATATCTGATTTTGTGCAGAAGGAAAGAGATTAATCCCACAGGATTCAGATTCTACAAAATTAAAATCAAATCAACCAACAAGATGGCTGCATTCAGTCACGTGAAGGTCTTGAATATCTCATTTACCAAACAAACAGAAACCTTAAAATTTCAAACCGGAACTTAGCGATGGAGACCTTACACTATTCTCAAATAATGTTTCGGACAAATCAAGGAACAAAAACGATACTAAAACAATCAGTCAAAGCAGATTCAATGATCAGAAAATTAAATGCACTACATACACTTCAGGCTTTGTTTGGCTGCTGAGAAAATGCAGGAAAACAAAGAATCACAAATATCAAAAATCTTAAATAAACAGAACTCCAAACAAGTGTCTACTTAGTTCACATTCATATTCAAAAAAATATATAAATATATTCATCTTTCTCTCACTATTCTTCCATTTTCTCAGCAACCAAACAGAAAGTGAATTACTAAATAAATAAATAAAAAAATCATCGACTAAACAAGCAAAATTTAAACTTCTCTGCAGTGAATATTAATCCAAAAAAAATCAGATACTAAAATATAAAAAAAAAATAACTGAAATTGATAAACAGGAAAAGGAAACGAAAATTACCAAAAAAAAAGACCGACCTCGTTTGATTCAAAGAGAAACGTTCGCTGAGATGATTGTTCCTGTCTTTTGTTTGTTTATTATTTTCTGTGGTTGGTTATTTTACGTGTTAGTGTGTTTATATTTAGTAGCCTTAATTAATTAATTAATTAATTATAAATTAAATATAAACAAGGAATAAGGTTTGGCTTCTCTGCCAAGTTGGGGTTCGGCTTCTCTGCCAAGTTCCCTACTGCCTAAGAATAGCTTGTTGAGTTTGGGTTAACTTCAACTTGCTTCGTCTCATCGTGTGCCGTAGTGCGTATTGCGCACTCTCTCTATTTACTAATTTTTATTTTTAATAATTTTTGGATTAATGTTTATCCATTTTTTAAAATAGAATTAGAGTCCGATAATTTAATTTTATTTAATAAATTATTTTTTAAAATTATAATATTTATTAATTTTATTTTCTTATTTCAAAATTTTGTATTTAAATAAAATATTTATAAATCTATACTGCATCTTTTTAATTTAGTAAAATAAAATTACGAAGAGTTATGAACCGTTAAAATAAATAATATTAATATATTATTGTAATATTAATATAAAATTAAATCTTAAAATTTTAATGTACCCTTTTAATAACTAAAAATTAATCCAATTAAAAATTAAATTATTTTAATTAAATAACATAAAAAATAAAACTCATGTGCATACAACTTTTTTTCTTTTTAATTATTTTTAAAAATACAATTATTTTGAAAATTATTTTTCTTTAAAAAAAAAAAAAAAAGAAGAGGCACAAAGGAAACGAGGGGTTGGTCAAAATTGTTGCATTTGCAAATGAATGAATGATGGTACAACGAAATTTCAATAGCAGCCATGCCATTGCCAATCAGCTGACTAATTCCCTTATTTTGACCGACTGGTACTGACTATCACCTTGTCAACGAACCAACCCATTACTCCTGCCCCATCACACATATTATTAAACTTTACATTCTTTTATTTTAGATTAATTTAAAATTCCTTACAATTGGATTAGACGATAAAATTAATAAATTATTTACGAGGATACTAATTAATTCAATTGTATTTGTGTAATTTTTTTTAAAAAAATTTAATTTAATTATAAATATAATTACATTAAATTTTTTATAATCGTATCAGGGGGATCAAATTTATTTTATTATTATGAAAATTTATAATTTAAAAAAAATTATAAATTATTATTATTATCATTTATAATTGATTTAAATTGAAATTTAAAATTTTTTATTATTAAATAAAAGTTATTTATATATTGGCACATAAAATTTTTTATTGTACGATGAAATTAAGCAGTGAGGAGATAACAAAAGGTTCCCTCCCTCGGCTAAGGTAGCGTTTGGGTGGCAAGTTGTATTCAAGTAAAGCTTACAAAAACTCAAAATACAAGATGAGTATGGTTACTTAAAAAGGAACTAACGTCTCTGTCCAATGTTTCCATTAACTTGTCCCTCTCTTCGTTTTCATTTTCAAACATCGGCAACAAAACGATCAAAAATAACACGCGCGCGCATATATATATATATATATATATAGATATATATTCAAGACCATCTCTTGTGTTATTAAAGAGAATGGAGGGGATTCATTTCGTTCATTATATATATATATATATATATATATATATATTTAATGAGTGGTAGATGTTGTGTGTGTCCATAATATTCACGATGACAATGATGATTGGTCCATTACTAATTTTAATGATTAATATGTTTGGTAATTGAAGTTTTTTGTTATGCACAGGTCGATTTTATTTAGGTGCAATTCTTTCAACAATGTTCATCAATCTTTGAGTTTCATCATTAACCCACCAATTCCAGAAAATAAAATCTTTACCAGAAAAAGACAGCTCAATTTTCTTGATTTTATATAGATCGATCGTTTTAGACCAAGAACGACTGGTTGCAATATTATTATTACTGTGATGATGACGACGATAGTGACGACGGCGATAATGTTGTATCTGTCACATTTTATATGCGGTGGCCGGATTCGAAGGGATGATGGGCCGAGTGGTTGGACAAGCCCAGACCACAGCAACAAGGCCCATATAACCAGTTAAGACAGCCGTCCAGGGGCTGGTTTCTGTGTGGGAAACTTGTTTAAAAGAATAAATAATAGCACGTGAAAATAGACGACTTATCGTCTCATTTTCCCTCTCGTGAAAATAGGACGACTAGTCGTTAACATATTTGATTCGTAGACGATATGTCGTATTGTTTACGTTCTACCCTGAACGAATCAAAGCAAATAACAATGAAAATTTACATTAACAACGACAGAAGGAGGTAATATTTCTTACAACTTGCTTAATTAAAGATGAGTAAATGAAAGCGTTCATCTGCCAAATTCTGAATTCAAGAAGTAAAAACAAAATACGAGGGGATTTTGTTGTGCAGTATTGCATCAAATTTTATTTGGATGAGAAAAGAGCCAAAGAATGAGAGCACAGAGAATTAGAACCAGTGGAATAAGGTGAACAATATTTTGTCCCACAGGCTTATGATGCATAGCTATTTCTTTCTTGGTGGTATCCGAGGTGGGATGATTATATACGGGCAAATCATCGGAAGCCGAAGTCTTCAGAGGTGAAGAAGAGCCCATGACCATTGAAGCCGGCAACAAGTTGATCGAGAACTCATCAGAAGCTGCTCTAGAAGTGCTTGACGACCTATGCATTCTCAGAAGACTAAACAAAAAGGCAACACAATGGAGCAGGAATCTGCAAAAGAAGCCGAGAGTTACCAGATCTTATATGGTGGAAATGACTGATTTGTGAAGATTGTTCAAACCCCGAGGTTGAAGAGGGAATCAGAGAAACAACTTTGCTTCCAGAGAAAACAATGCTAAAACTGCTAGCGGAAGAGATTTGAGTTCGGTAATTGGGTGTGGGACTTTGAATGAGTAGACAATTGAAAGTCTTGTGGGATTTTAGTAAGCTTAAGCTTTCCATCAAAGCTGCTTACACTGTAATTAAAGCCACGCATGTGCATAGAAAGTCTGAGCAGGAACATGGAACCGGTAAATAACATGATTGGACCATCAGCCGGGTACTTTGTATTTTTAAATTCTCCACTTGCATAGAAAGTCTGATTGAACTAAGTGCATAGGAAGAGAAGTTCTAATGGAATCATAACAAACTCTTGGTATGCTCAAATTTGGCCATTTAGGCATGCGGCCAAACAAATTTTGAAGTTTCAGTTCACATTGGTACACAGTAATACCATCCCAGTTCTTTTCTTTAACAAAAAAACATTAAAACCCCTGCCTCCCCACAAAAAGGAAAATTGAAAAGGAAGAAAGGAAGAAAGAAACTACTATATGGACAATTATAATCAAGTTATCGAAATTTAGCATTCAAACCCAACTAGGACTTGAATGTTCACGCGGCAATAAAGCACAAAAATGCCCGCTTTATGGGATTCCGGGAAACAGCCATACCCAAAAATGTGCATCGGCACCAATATATAGATGTTACATTTCTCGCAGGCAGACACCTGCAAAAAGAAAAGGAAGAATTAGTCCTATATTTCATAGAGAATTAAAAAGAAAACCAAAAAATAAAAAACTCAAAAGGTATTATTGCCATACAAAGGATATTTGCACACAAATCATTTCTGATAAATATATGAAATATTCAAATAATCTAAAAAAAGGTCTCCAGTAAGTTTAGATAGCAAACTACATTCTGTTTCGAACACCAGTCATAAGCATCTGTGTGAAAAAGTTCTTGCATGTACAGGAAGATTTTAGATTCCATGGGCAAGAAGACACATAAATGAGCAACTAGTGAGATTAGGCCACAATGCTAAAATAGAGCTAGGAGTACCATTATCTTAAACTATGGCTTTGACATCATTAAGCACATCATGTTTATGAATGTTATAAAATAAAGAAGCTATTGTATGTCCTCCGCGAATGCAAATGTTACCAAAATACGTGGCCTCTTTTTTCCACACTCTATATAGAACTTGTTTATAAAAGATGGAATTATCTGGCCAGAAGGCTGTCTAATCTCACAGCTGAGCTCAACTTCCATCAACCAATGGTTTTCCTTTGAACGAGTCATTGAGAAAGTAACATTCAAATCATCACCTTCACTAACATGAGTAGGAGAATGCAAGAGAAAAACCGGTTAAATCCACAGTGTGCACTAAAATTAGAATGCAATGGATGGCCTAACAGAAGAAGCAACCAACATTGAAATAGATGGAATAAGTACTAGAAAATGTCATAGAAGGATACATGATGTATGAAAGAAAAACGGGACAAGGCTTAAAGTCCAACAAGGGAATTTTATGACAAATCCAGTCATGAAAAATTTATGGAAGTTCCTAAACATTGTACAAGCTTGATCCATTTACACACCAGGAAAATGTACACCTAGCCACTGCCTAAGAAACACTATTTTCCTGGAAAAAAACTCATGCCATAGTGTGAACTTATGATGGTGTCAAGTATAACTCTATGATAATATTAGACGAAAAAGCTCAACTGGGGCAGCTAATACACCTGCTGGCCCCAATGCGTGCCATTATCTATACTAGGGGCAGTTGTCAGCTCAACCTCTTGCTGAGCTGGATCCTCCCTGCTTCTCTGGTGCACAAAATCAACATGAAAGTCATACTTTACTCAGATTTGGATGCCTGAGAAAGTATTGGCATCTGCCCTAATAAGGTGCAATGAAGCTCAGCTTACTCTAAAATGGACATCGAACCATCCACCAAACCCACAAAGCCTTGGTGCTCTCTCCTGTGATTGATGCAAAAAGTTTGATCTAACTTTGCGGATGTCATCCACGGTAGCAGTAGAACAATCAATCTCCTTCACAACAGCCACTGTCCTAAAACCTAATGTGGATGAAGGTTACTCCACATTGATGTCTGCAAAATCAATAGCTTGCTCTTATTACTTGTGGGACAGAATAAAAAAGAGTAGTGCCATCTTTTGTGCATAAAAGGTCAAATTAATAAACAAGCTGTTTTATTCTTTGATAGAATATGCTAGTCAAATTAATGAGGAAGCTGTTTTATTCTTTGATAGAATATGCTATATAACCAATAAAGTTTTGATGAGATAGACTCAGAAAGAGTGTACACCAGCAGATAGGCCCAGTTTGAGTTTGAGCAAATCGAAGTTCTGACGTATGTTAGATATTTCACAAGAAACTATCAATTAACACAGTCAATAAAACACTGATCAAAATCCCTTCAAACAGGCAGAAAAGATAAATTCTCCTTTGACAAAATGACAAGAAAATGGAAACATACCAGCTGGTGCAGTCACATCACTCAGCTACTAATCACAAAGGCACAGTTGGTAAACAATTCAACAATTTAAAGGGGTTGGAAAGAGGGCATAAGGGAAGAAAGAGTCTAATATAGGTACCCATTGGCAAAACTTCTGAATTCCAATAAACGAGAAATGAATTTGGACAGCATATTATAAACTTTAACCTAAATTAAAATTTTAAGCCGCAGAAGAAGTAAATATCTAGTGTATTGATTATAATAGATTCACGTATATTACAACTCAAAAGCACCAACACATTCTAAAACTGACCTGTAGATAATACTTCTTCTGCTCTTCAGAGAAAGGCTTTGTTAAAACACTCATATCAACACCATAGTCACTTCTGGTCTCTTTCACAAAACTATACCAATCATCCATTGTTTCTTCAGAGTCATTCATCTTCTGATCCCCAAACCTGACCTGATTGGTGCCATCCTCGTGTGAGCGTGACTGGTATACCTAATAGAAAATTGCTTGTCTGGTCAAACATTCACAAATGAGTCACCTATTGTAAAAGCAATTGACAAGCTCAAACCAAGACACAGAAGAAAGATTAATCCGCAATACAAAGGAAAATAAGGACAAGAGTGATAAACTTGGTGAAAAAAACCATGAGCAATTTAAAGACTTCCACAGTTAAACTAAACAAATATGTGGATTCTTCAATTCCATGCTTCTACTATGTGACTGCCATTACTATTGTAATTCTCCCGCCAGTTGTCATCATTCATCTAACTTGCAGACAATTGGTTTCTGTTTTCCAACCCTAAAACTTATTTTCCCCATTCCTAAAGTTAATTGTACTCCAATGAATAATATGTGCACTCGGTCCCCTCTAGCATGAGTATTTATTATTCAACGATGGGATACCAACTGTAATCTTAACATAGCAATAAATCCTACTAGCTTCAAAAATCAATTAACTAGCAAACAACATATACCATAGGAAAACCTTATACCATCAACCTACAGGTAAGAAGTGACATCAATGTATAAATTATTCCTGTATTTAACATTTTAGCTGTGCCCAGCATATCCGAAAAGCCCTATCAATTTGTATTGGATTTGTTTTCCTTAGAAAGGCCAAACATGTTGCAACCAATAAGAGGTTCACTAGCTCATACGTAGTATTTCTTCACCCATGAAATGGGGATTATGGGCAATTAATGTCAATCATTTTCAAGGGTTGTAAAAGCAACAATAACATCATTGACAGAAGTTACAGAGGTAAAAAAGAAGAAAAAAACAGAAGAAGAAATTAAAATGGACCAGTTCAACATGATAGTGACAGCACCATGCAGCTAAAGCTGGTAAAACATAGCATCTCAAATTACTTACATGACTCCAGTTGGCTTCAACAAGCGGTCAGGAGCATATATCACGGAATCAAACCTAGATTCACGCAAAAGAAAGTATCCCATCCACTCTGAGATAATTACATCAACTGCCCATTGGCCAAAAATCTATTACTAGAATCAAAACTATAAAAAATCAAAGAACCACAAGCACTTAAACCATGATAGTGGAAATACATTTTAAATTTTTAACTGGCAAACTTCAAACAATTGACGCTAAACCTTTTCCGGCAGCACAATATCCCCGACAGAGTCCTCAATCACTTCGACCACATGTTGAAGATTATTTGCTTTTACAGGAGTGCGGGCATGCTCCAACATCTTAGCAGCTTCGACGGCATAGACCTTCCTCGCACCAGCTTGCGCCAACCAAATTGCAAGAATGCCACTTCCAGTTCCTACATCCAATACAGTCTTTCACCACAAACACACAAAATTAATCCCAAATTTGGCTTCCAAGCACAGCCATACAAAAGAACTAAAACCACCTACAATATGATGAGAAAAAGAACCAAAATTTATACATCAAAGCCTAGAATTCTAATTAGTTAGCTGAAGTTTCACTCATTAAAACACAATTATAGGCATCAATAAGCCTAATTTCCCATCAAAAGACTTAGGTGCACAAATACAGACACGTACTTTTCCTTGGAAGTGGTAGTAGAAGTAAGCGTCCATCGGAAAGCATCTCTTCTTGGTGACAGAGAAACGCGCGAGTGCAGAAATAATTAGGGAAATCCACTCCCATGTCCACCGCTGCCCCGGACCCTACGTTGCTGCTGGCGGCACGATCACCTGCTACGACCTGCAAATCAAAGCATGCCATGTCGACACTTGGTGCGCGCGCTCGTTGAATTATTCTTGCTGAATTTATTCATCAGTAGGCTTCATCTAATAAGGCCTCCATTTTTACTTTTTAAGTAAACTCCTTTAGAAATTAAAAATTATTTTAATTTTCTAGTTACATTCAAGTTAATTGCATAATCTCCCTTTCCACATTTCTTTTTCTCTTTCTGAACGGAAAATAATTATTCTTTTGACTAGTTGGACAATGAGAACGACCCTTCTCTATCTAAATTAAATATTTGAGCCAATAGCCTTTAGAAAACCTGTGCCAATGTGAAATCACTCCCATATTAATTACATAGCAGATGACTTGGGAGAAAAAATTGTGACGCCATTAAACTCAAAATGGAGATCAATCCAGCGATCATGGCATTTCAGTTCTGATATTTCTCTTAGGCATTTGATCGAATGCTTTCCGAGCATTCTCCAAAGAACATGACGTAAATTATTTTCTCAAGTTATCAAGTAATGTATTGCAGAAAATTCATATGTGATTTCTGGGTTCGTATGAGACCAATCTTCATTCAGCAAATATATATACTAGTTTCCGGTCACGTTTATGTGCTATCTTCTGTCTTCATGCCCATTTTTTGGTCAAATGTTGAATAATTTTGCCCATCTCTTTTTGATATAACCTGACTTACTCCTTCACTATTAATTTATTAACTTAATATAAACAAGCATCCATTGTACCCAAGCGTATGGCCTGTTCATAATGTTATAAGATTTTGATCTCTAAAACTCTCAAACATGATTTTGTCCATTGTTGCTTGTACACTGGACTTGGTCTAATACTCCGGAAATTATTGTTCAATACAAAATCTCCAGTCTCGTGAAGGCGACAACACGAACCACATTATTCGTACGAGTCTTGTCTTGACTTAGTGCATACAACCCAAAAGGGATTGAATCGGTCAATACGTTACAACTCAAAGTGGATCCAAGGCCAAGATTGATTCGGATGCTTCGAGAAGCTCAAAAACTCCACAATGAAACCAATACAGAACATGTTTACGAAGTATTGCAGAAAATTCAAATGGGATTTCTGGGTTCTGATGAAACGTTGCTGCGGTTTTACACTTTTGAGAAAACTTTGTTACTTTTTCTTTGTAAAGTTTGAATTGAATCCCAGTGGATCTCGGTTGGTTGTGTTTATTCGAATGGATTATATCAAATACATCCCTTAATGTTTATAATAATTTTAGATTATGATAAATTTTATGAAACAAATGCTTCTTACCTCTCTATATTATTTTGATAAGAAATTAACTAATTGAAGGATCCATATATATTTGGTTTATTTATTTAGTAAGAAAATATCTTTTATTTTTATTTATTTTTTAATTTATTTATATTAGGTACTAATTTATGTTTAATTTTTAATAATACAAAATTTTAACTAATTTTAAATAAATATAATTAATATATTATTATATTTTTAAAAATAGTTTAAATTATATTTTTAAAATTTTACAATACAATTATTATGGTATAAAAATATTCTAAGTAATAAAAATAAAATATTTTAATATTATTATTAATTAATACTATTTAAATATTTATAGTAAAATTATTTTTTAATATAGAATAAGAATCAGAGTAATAATTAATTTTAAATTAATTTATTAATTTGAGATATATTTTTTAAAATTTATTAAATAAAATATTATTTTATTTATTTTAAAAAATATATCTCAAAATTAGATAAAAATGAATAAGTTAATGTTTTATTTAAAAAATAAATAAATTAAAACATATTTATTTTATCTTTAGTCAATGGTCAAAGTAATGTGAAAGGAAACAATTATAATTTTTCACAAATTTTGATCTAAAATAATATTATTATAAATTTTAGGGGAGTTATATGATAAAATCTACCAATTAGAAGATTCAAACAGTAAACACATACTTTCAACATTTGGATACTCTAAAAATTAAAACACGTATGAATTCTTCAAATTAAACATTCTTATCAGTACCACAACTTGTTTTCTAGGGACTGAATCAGTCAAACATTTGGTTTCTCTTCACAAATAGAGAGAAAGATAAAATGAAAACCCCATAAGAGAAAAGCTTAAGCTTCCTTTCTTTGTGCAGTAGAACCAGAATGAAGTTCTAATGGGGGAGAAGAAAGTTAATATAATTGCTGCAGCAACAGTCATTGCCCTTGTCATTTTCATCGTTATTGCTCGTGTCTCTCTTAAACTTTCCAGGGCTTTCTTCCTTATTGCAGGGGCAGATGTCGCAGTCATCCTTGCTGTTTTTGCGTGCGTACTAATCAGAAGGCGATACAATCGAAGAAGAATTTTGTTAGAGACAAAGCTGGTATCGGAAGGGCAAGAGCTTAGGATTGAGTATAGTTTCCTTAGAAAAGTTGCTGGGGTTCCGACGAAGTTTAGATTCAAGGAGCTTGAAGAAGCAACAGACAATTTCCGGGCACTCCTTGGCCAAGGAGCATCCGCTTCAGTTTTCAAAGGAATCCTGAGTGATGGAACTTCTGTTGCTGTGAAACGAATTGACGGGGAGGAAAGTGGGGAGAAGGAATTCAGATCAGAAGTTGCTGCACTTGCTAGCGTGCAACATGTAAATCTTGTACGCCTGATTGGATATTGTATTGTTCCTGGAGGGCCTCGCTACCTTGTTCACGATTTCATTCCAAATGGTTCATTGGATCATTGGATTTTTCCTGGTAGTCGGGGAAGCGGAAACTCCCCTAGTGGTTTTTTGTCATGGGATTTGAGGTATAGAGTTGCCATTGATGTAGCCAAGGCACTTTCTTACCTTCATCATGATTGCAGATCAAGGGTATTACACCTCGATGTCAAGCCCGCAAACATACTTCTCGACGAGAATTATCGAGCGATTGTTGCAGATTTTGGTCTATCAAAGTTAATGAGAAGAGATCAAAGCAGAGTTATTACAACCATCCGGGGGACTAGGGGTTATTTGGCTCCCGAGTGGTTATTGGACCAAGGAGTTTCTGAGAAATGTGATATCTACAGCTATGGTATGGTTCTTTTAGAGATGATTGGGGGACGAAGAAATATCTGCTTGACTGAACATGGAAATGACAAGTCTAAAAGGAAATGGCAATACTTTCCGAAAATTGTGAACGAGAAAATGAAAGAAGGGAAGCTCATGGAAATTGTTGACCAGAGACTAATAGATGCCGGAGACATAGATGAAAGGCAGGTAAGGAGATTGGTTAATATAGCATTTTGGTGCATACAAGAGAGGACTAGGCTTAGACCGAGCATGGCTCAAGTCATCGAGATGCTTGAAGGCCGGGGGACAGTAGATGAACCGCCCGATACCCAAATGCTTATAGTGGATTTGTTATCAATTGGTGAAGACGAAGCAGACGGTGATGGTGGCAGGAAAAGAATTGCAGCACTGGTATCAGAATTAGATACTAATCTCCCTGCTCCATCAACGTGCTCATTTACCATGTCAGTTCTCTCCGGGAGGTAGTTTTTAAGAATAGTTTCTGCAATTTATAAGCTACTCCTTCCTTCTGGCTTCAAACGAATGCATACTCCATTGTACCAAATTGATACAGTTTCCCATGTTTTAATCTTTCTTTAATCTCGGATAACATTCTATGATGAATGTGGAGCGAAGAAGAAAGAAGATTGCATAACCTATGGAGGCAAAGAGTTGAATGTTGATTGCACATTACTGCAGTACCTTCTTATTTAGCAGCCATGGGAAGATGTTTAGGCAAATGTAATATTATAAGATATGCTTCCAAATTCTTCTTTTTAAAACTTGTTAAAACCACATGGCTCTTAGGTTGTTAAATGCCAAATAACTTTGATCTAATCCCATGTACTTGCTTCAACATAAAAGAGATTAGTATGCATATTTCTAAAGGTAACACTCGAATAATTTTGAATTGTGGGTGTTACACAATTAATTCTGTTGTGTTTGACAGACATTGAGCTCGTGGCAATGCCATTCCCTACCCAGCCGTTGAGAGGGAGAGGGGAAGGAATAAAATTGAATAGTGTCTTTTCCATTAAATGCACATAACATGACCTGTTCCTATTGAGAAGGCACCAAAGCTGCAACTGGTATGTCAAGTTGACAATTCATTACCTAGAATGAAAGCAACAATTTCATCTATTTTCTAGGAAAGGAAGGACATTAATGTATCCTTCCTTTTGTTATGGATTCTAATTAAGGATTGCTAAAATTTCTATAGATTGCTGGGGGCTTCAATCTAATGCTTGTTTGTTATATATGAATGTAATTTTTAATTTATTTATTAAATTAAATTATTTAATAATATTTTAAATATTAAGACAAAATTAAAAGTAAAAATTTGAGAGATCACGATAATAAAATAATAAAAATTAAAGAAGTTAAAGTTTAAGAATAATGATAAATTAAAGGGTAATGTGTTCATTTTCTACACTTGAAAATTAAATTTTAAAAATATTAATAAATTTAGGAATAAAATGTTTATTATTAAAATTTGAGGGTCAAATTGTCAAAAAATCAATAAATTTAGAGGCATAATATTAATATTTTAAAATTGAAGTTTCTAATTATAAAATAAAATTATTTTAAAATTGTAGTACTCATTTGAAATTATTAAAAGACTAAAAAAAAAAAAACAAAGGAGTACGTATTGGCGAACGGTCAGCCTAAATACTGATCTAACGGTCCAGAATCATCTGACTTTTCCAATCATGTACATCTGAGTAGCTTAGGCCGCACAAAACTACAAAGAAACACAGAATTATCACACTAAATTTGGGGACAGAGGCAGAGCAAGCAGCTTGCGCTTCGTTGGAGTTAGCATATCGAGTTCAGCTCCTAAACCCTAAAACCCTTTTTTCATTTCTTCATTAGTATTTCCATTTTGTATCGTACGAATTTTAATGCTTCATCTGCAAAAATGTTTCTTTCTAGGAGAATGGAGTTCCTATAGTTGAATTTTTAGGTTGTGAATACGGGTTAACTGTTAGTTGTAATGATGTTGACTTACTGTGTGTTTTCTTTTTAAATTTTATTTCATGTAATTGTCACTGTAGTGTTAAGTTATCGACCAATATACATGGTGATATATTGAGTATTCATTATCTAATTATGGGTTTTTTTTTTTTTTTAAAATTTCTCTCAATTTATGTAGTTGTGCGGTTGTTATAGATTTTTGGGTTGCCAATCTTTGATCACTAGCCATTTTTTAACATGGTCAACTTCTCAAGAATATCACAAGAAATCACATTATAAATTTTAGATTGTGAATGTTAATCTGGGTCCTTATTTATTGCAGGATCTGTGCCCTTCTCCTTCACTATATCTGCATTGGTGATAATTTTTTAGGGTTGACATGAGCTTTACAGGGCCGTCAATGAGTTCTGGTTAGTTTACTCCTTTGTTCTACCAGTTACAGCATGGCAGAATTGATTTTATAGTGGGAGCTGATTTGTAATTCACATCTGTTCCTTTGGTTTAATTTGACTATATATCTATATAGTTTGGTTCTTCTATGCATGGAGGATGGATATGAAAATTTTATATTCAATATGGTACTTTTCTCCAATGTTGTTATCAACTGTATTATGACTCTGTTTCAGGGGGTAAAACTGTTACAAGAGCACTTGAGTTTGGAAGGACCTACGTGGTGAGGCCCAAAGGTAAACACCAAGCCACTGTGGTTTGGCTTCATGGCCTTGGTGATAATGGTTCAAGGTAATTTTGTTTTTTCATTGCTTTTTTCAGAAGTTTCTTCCAAGAATTTGTCAGCGTAAATTTAAGATGATTGTTTTGATTTTGCTAGTTTCATGTCAGTTGTTTTTTTTTGTTCTCCCCACTGAGTTTGGAAAAGTGAAAGAGCAAACTTAAATTTGATATAGGCAAATATCTCTATAGGTTTCTATTACTTGGGTTATATCCTATCTAATAACTGGATGAAGATGGTCATTTTGGGTTTAAGTATGGGCAATAACATTGTTAGCATTGCACAATGGTAGAAGGGGCCTCTTTCTCTCCTATTTTTAATTTTAATCCTCTAGAGTGTGGATTTCGTGTCATCCATTACTAAATCAAGAAATAGTGAAAGTTTGTACGCATGCACGAGATGTTTCATGCATTTTTATATTTCTATGGTGGTTGTTTGAATGTTAAGGTCTGTGAAAAAGGATAATACGACTGGCTGATGATTAAAAAAAATTCAAGTTGGCCTTTTTAGTTCATGATAAGGTTCTTATTCTTCAAACCAGTGTCAACTGAATCTTTATTTGCTTTATGGTATTCGAATTTTGATAAATGTTACCTGCCATTGAATCTGAATCTTTTATTTATTTATTTATTTATTTATTTTTTAATGAAACTCATATCCTCATTTACGCTTTGATCTTGTTGGCAGCTGGTCCCAGCTCCTTGAGACCCTTCCTCTTCCAAACGTAAGAATGATTGGCATTCAGATTATTTGGGAGTATTTAACACATGCTTACTCTTCTGGATTTTATTTGGAAGATGAATTTTATTTTCATAGCAATTTAATAACCTTTTGGGTTGTAATTCTGTGATACAGATTAAATGGATTTGCCCAACTGCCCCTACTCAACCAGTGACTATATTTGGTGGCTTTCCATCCACTGCCTGTGAGAATAGTTGCCTATGCAATTATTGTTGTTCTTGTATTATTTTCTTTAACACCGGCATAGTACTCAAACTGCTATTTTAGAAGTTAAAATAATAAAACATCAATAGTAACCTGATTTCACCCTCTTCATGTTTGTTAATGCTTTGAAAATGAAGATTTCTGCAAAGACTTTTGATGAAGATCATGACTTTACCAAAAATCCGTCTGTTGGAAACATTAATTAAAAAAATCAGAAAATCTAATGTGATTTAAATCAGGGTTTGATGTGGGAGACCTGTCAGAAGATACCTCTGATGACTTAGAGGGTTTGGATGCCTCGGCAGCACATGTTGCAAATTTATTGTCGACAGAGCCTGCTGACAGTAAGTTTCATCTCTCAGATTTTTAGATGTGATGATACTGTAAACTTGACTATGCTTTCTCATTTTCAAAAACTTCACTGTTTAGAATGTAAAAAAGTTTGTGAAGTTTGATTGCTGGAATCTTTAAGATAGAAAAATTAATATCATGCAGCAGCCACTTCAACTCTTAGTTTTTTTCAAGATGCCAAGTTTTCAATTTACTCAACTATTTTATCTTGGCTGTCAATTGAGATTCAGAGCTTGTAGTTTCTGGTTTGTACAGAAATTGCAAATTGTATGCATAAATTCTGATTTAGTTCTTTGTTATCAGCTGATCTGTAATTTTACTTGTTATCAAGGGCTGATACTGAGCTAGACTTGTATAGAAAGCAGTCCAGTGATGCACTCTTTTTTTCTTTTCTTCATTATACTTTCATCTATCCCAATGATGTCTTAACTTTAAAACTGCTGATGACACAACAAATTTCTTCGTCTAATCTTTTGCTTATTTCGAGAGAGAAATTACCGCACTCTGCCCCAATCTGCAGGTCAAATGAGTCATTCTTTTGTACCTTAATTCATGCAAGGTCACATATTGAAGAGAACAGTTGTTTTATGGGTTTCTGTTCTTAAATTGCATGTAAACTGAGATTCCATTGGATATAGTATGATTGCATAGTGTTTTACACATAACTTGCGTAAGGAGACTTTGCTTTTCCATGGTATTTGTGGTGAGTATTTGACATTGCTTGTGCATTATATGTTTGTATGACATTCCTTGAGAACAACAACAATTCTTGTCCTATTGTCCTGGTATTATCCTAATTGTTACTTTTCCTGTTATAGTTAAACTTGGTGTTGGAGGCTTCAGCATGGGTGCAGCAACTTCGCTGTACTCTGCGACCTGCTTTGCTCAAGCGAAATATGGGAATGGCAATCCTTACCCTGCCAACTTAACGGCAGTTGTGGGACTAAGTGGCTGGCTTCCATGCTCAAAGTTTGTCTTCTTATGTTAACCTTAATTTGATGCTTTCTATCCATTCTTGCCTTTTGTTCTGGTGCCTAACATAAGTTCTATTGTTTTTCAGGACCTTGAACAGCAGATTAGGAGGAGATAATGAAGCTAAAACACGTGCTGCATCCGTGCCCATTTTGCTGTGTCATGGCAAAGGTCTTCTTAACTATCTCACATAGGCAAATGTCCATTTGATTTGTCTATAAATGTAGATATTCATCTGAGGGGCTGGCACTATATCTTGGCTTTAGCATATACTTATCTCTGTGTTTTAAGGACCAAATTTTGATTTGGAATAGGATATGAACTGAGATGACTCCTAAACAGACAAATCGCATTTGAATTAGAATGATGTGGACTGAGATGGATCGTGGGCAGACTATTGAGCTAATTTTGTAATTGGACTTGTTTGTTGTACAAGCTTATAGCTTGGCGGCTCAAAGAGCCAAACCTGAGCAGTATTTTACTCAAGTAGGCTATAGAATATGAGGGCAAAATATGAAATGTGTTTTTAGTTCAATGTATTTAGAGGTCCAAATGAAACTAACTTCTTGGTTCTCCTTGCAGCTTTCATTCCTGTTGTCAAATGTCAACTTCTGATATAGAAGAAAAAACCTAGTTGCATCAGTCAATCCTAGTCAAATAATTTGACCTGCTTTCTTATTTTGTTACTTTCATTTTTCTATTTTCTATTTCTAGTGTTAGTTATTTGAGGGTCAAATGTAGGCTTGTGTGGAAAGACCCCTAGCAGAATATATAGAAAAGTTTGGCCTATATTGATAAAGAAGTAGTTCATTAAGAATATGTTTATACGAGTGTGCATGTACTCCAACTGCTGGACTTAAAGTTCAAATCCCAATGAAAGCTAATTGTTTTAAATAGGCACCTTAACCCATGTTTCAAACTCTGGTCATACTACGTCTTTAGAATGTTTATTCTTGACAAATAGAAACTTTATTCTCCTGTGCCTGGTCATTTGCCCTTTCTAAGAAACTTGTTCATGGTTGCCATCAATTGCTCTTGATGTTTCATCCAGCTGTTCACAGTTGGTTGTTCATTTCTTGCATCACTGAATACTTGCCTTAGTTTGAGCATTATTGTGATAACTTGGTCTAACTAGCAGGATATTGTCTGTTTTGGCGGCTCAGGGTGGCACAAGAGAAAAGCAGACAATATCGTATTAGTTGGGCTAGGTCATTGTTAAACAGTATCATAGGTAGCTCGCCTAATTGGAAATGTGCCAACGAGGAGTGAAATCCCACATTGTTTTGGGAGTGAACCTGTGATGTGCCTTATAAGTGCCTTGTTCCCTTAACTAGCATGAGACATTTTGGCCTTAGGGCTTGAAATCTTGGTTGCTAGGAACAAAATTACGAGGGGTTAGTATCGGACCCATTGTGTCACCATGAGCCGCCAAAAGAGACAATATTGTGCCAATTGGGCTGGCTCATCACTATTGGCTTTGTCATTATTACGAGTAAGCTGTAACTTCTGATGAACTGATTTTGGCATGCTTGGTTGCAGGTGATGATGTGGTTCGGTATAAATTTGGAGAGAAATCCTCACAAGCCTTGATTTCAAATGGGTTTCAGAATGTGACATTCAAAGCTTACAATGGGTATGTAATCCTAGGCTCCTAGCAACACTAGTGTGTCTAGTCTTGATACATTATGATTGTGATAGTAAAATTTTGATTATGTTTTTTGACTGGCAGCCTTGGCCACTACACTATTCCTGAAGAGATGGATGAGGTCTGTGCTTGGTTAACATCTAAATTGGGGCTTGATGGATGCTCTTCGTAACATGACACTTCAAATCGCAATATTTTGGAAGAGCAACGTGAGTGAAGGGAGAACAATTATTCATGGTAGCAAGGGAAAAAATTTGTCAGCTCAAAATGGTTCTGGGTATGGTATACATGGTATAGTGACATTACTGCATGCATTTCCTATTAGTCCTTGTCTCCTATATTTGATATTGGTTTAACTGTTTCAGATCCAGAGGAAACTGTATTGGTAAATCCTTTAAAAACATATGCGATTTGGGCCATCAACTTGCCATTCGAAGTTACATTAATTTGGCATGAAATCTGGATGGTTAATGTTATGTTTTACTTTATTGTTTTCTTTCCATAAGATATTCCAGAAACAGCAAGCCTCATTGGTTTTCCAACGACTTACATTTTCATTATGATTTACTTTCTTTCGAAGAAGATCAAAGCAAGATATATGAGTTTGCATTTGGGAACCAAGTTTTCATTGGTAAGGCTTGTGCCTCGTTTTGTGAACGGATGTTTGATTATGTAGTCCCTGTCCGACCAGAGTGGTTTTAATGAAGAACAGACCCGCTTCCTGAATTTCTGACTATAACAAGAGTAATACCTAACGGCTCTATGTCACCATCCGATTATTTTATGCCATTACTGATTTGTACAAGAATATTAGAGAACCTTGACAGGAAGTTGGCAAACTATTGATTACATTACAAAATTTACAGTTATCTTTCCCGTGCTTTGAAGATTCCATATTTCATCTACCTTAAAGCATGCTGTTTCACACAACTTAAATAGCGATTCCAAGCAACTTGCTCCAAGCTCGTGATTAACTATAAACCATTCGAAAAGGCGATACAGTACCTAACTCAAAGAGGCTCATATGAAGCACTAGTACAAATCATCAATTACAAGCTACTCTCCAGTTCCAAATCTTCATCCCAGCAGACAAAACGAAGGACGGTAAGAGAAGGAAGAATGTTTGAAAAATGGGTAATTTGAAAAACAAAAATCAACATTCCAGCAAGCAATCACTCGCGCAACCAACTGTAAATCATCCCTGGCAGTTTGGCCTCCAGAAAATGGGATGCAGGTTCTTCGCTCCAAGAAGCCATTATCACAAAGATTTGAATGACAGTTGCAACCTTCAAATTTTTATGTTTGGAATCAACTTCGCTTCACTGATGCACCTCTTTGATAAAAGCCACATCACCACTGCCGGCTGTTGGTGACAAGAGAAGCTTTTCTTGATCAGTATCATCAATTTCTGTTGACTCACGAGCGGTAGCAGTTGATAAAGATTCTGTTCCATCTTCTATTGAAAGGAAAGCACCCAAAAAGGCAACAAAAAAGGTTGCCAACTTTAAAATTTGGTAGTAATGATAAAAGGACAACACATTGAACTGAACAATTATGTTGAGAAAAAAGGACTCATGATATAAGATACCTACCTGTACACTCGTGGTACTCAGGCAGCTGTTTAACAGTAGTTGCTTGAAGACTTTCAGGAAGAAGACAACCACACAAAGCACCTGAAATTTGGAACACAAGATGAATTCAGTGAAATTTTTATTGCATTTGGCTTGTATAGGAAAACAATGAAAAGAAATAACATAAATTCCTGGAAAAAGAAAAGTTGATCGCCAAAGTCCTAAAACTTAAGGCTATTTCTTTTTTAAGTCTAGGAAAAAACAGATCAAAGAATATGACATGGCTATAAAACAGGAAACATGTTATTTCTAGATGAGTATGGCTATTGTTCAGTAAAGTGTTATCTATTCTATAATTGCAATCTTATATACTTTTTGGTGTTTGAGAAGCCTTTGGTTAAGCCGTGCCACCCCACCCCCCAGACAGCCCCTTAGTAAAAACTTGCAATTTATTACAAGAATTAGAAGATCAATGTACAAGGATAATTCTATGTACCTAGCCGGGCCAGCCGATTCACCCACCCAGGGATATGTTTGCCGGTCAATCTCCATGCGATATCATCTGTAAAATGGTTGCAATTCTTGGAAATGAGGTTATAGGTATCTCCATGGTACTCAGAAGCGACAGACTCAATAAATGTCCGGAATTCAGAGGGAGGCATATTTATGGGGCCCAACGGGATGGTAGATCGGTAAATAAATCCAGGGCAGCTCCTAGGTTCTACTTCAAAAACTCCACTAACTGGGAAATCGTGAGCTCCAAAGCCATACTCCTTACCATGAACTGTTCATATACACATTAATTCAGATGTTTGGTTTATTGGATTCAGCAGAGGCAAATAGAAAACAATAAGTATCAAAATAAAAATTCTACTTCAACGAGTCATTTTCTTTTGGAAGAGTGCAGATCTAGATATTTTAACAATTAAAAACACTTGTAACAATGAACTATAACAACATGGACTTTATCAATAAGGAAAACACATTTCACCAATTCCAAATCACTATCTTCTCAAGTCTAACAAATCTAGGAGACTCTAATCGATAGTTCTATCACGAATGAAACATATATCAGAACTCAGCAAACATTCTATATCAACCAAGTTGAACTTGTTCTTTCCCATATTGCCCAGCCCCCTTCTTCCAAGGCACATCCCATTCTATGTCTTTGACAAGCCAAAGGGTGTCATTTGAGGCTCAAAAAACCAAAAGAAAGCATAAATCAGAACAGAATTCAAACACTTTACAAATTTCTTCTCCCAGTTCAAGTACAAAAAACGAACATTTTGCAGTCAACTGTTCTGTGCTAACCTACAATTAACTAGAAACAGAATGGTCCATGTTTAGACCAACTGCAAAAGTGCAACGAAGTCATTTTTGCTCGAATGAAGCATAATAAAATTTACAGTCTTCAGGGAATGCAACACTCGTAAGGCAGTCGCTACTAAAATTACATTCTCTTCATTAAAGCAGAGACCATTAATCAAACCTAAAGTCACCGCATGAACAGCACAATCTAGCATCACATTCTCCAAATTAAGCATTCCCTTAAGAGGAGGAAAGAAAATACTGAACTACAGGAACGTGAAAGCATGTCTGTCATTGGGTATCAATTACCACACGTTGACTATTTAAACAAGCAGCCAAATTTAAAAACGATCACAAACGATCATACCAAAAATGATTTTTTTTTTTAAAAAAAAAAGAAAAAGAACATTTTCTTTTCTTTAAAACAAAGATCTAACTCGTCTCAGCAACCCCATCTCCACTTGTTTCACTCCTCAATATAAGAAATTCCCATGTATACTAAGCCAAAAGAATAAACAAAATCAATTAAAAATTTAACATCAGCAAAGCACTTCAAGAAAAAGAAAAAAGAAAGTAAAAAAATAAAAGAAAAGAAAAAAGCTCTGAGCGGGGGGAGGGCAGCGAACACCTTCAATGCCAGAGTGGAAAATGCCGAAACCGAACCAAACGGTGTAATTATTGACAGGAGTGAGATCGTAAACGTTTACCACCACCTGGGTTTCGTTATTATTATCATGTTCAGAGCTTGAACAATTTGAGATTTGTGCTGGCCCCATTTTGCTGATGCAGAAGCTTGAGCTTGTCAACAAAATATTAATTCCACAAAAACTTGCCAAACCAACAAATTTTCCTTGATCAGATATGCATCTATCTCCTCTCCCTTCCAGAGAGAGAGAGAAGAAGGTTTGGGACTTTTGAGGAATTTTGCTAAAACAAAGTTCCTGCTTCTTTGTTTCCTTTTTTATTATTATTTTATTATTTTTTGTTGATTAAATACATGAGCAAATTTAGCAACGACATGTAGACCATCATTTTGTCTCTGTATTACAGTTTGTTGAATAATGCTCTAATTTTCTTCTCGTAAATATTACGAACGTGATAACCGTGTTTCGAATTTTCACTCGGCCGCCTCAACACTCACTCACTGAGTCGCTGCGAGTTTGTTCTTCAACTTTTGTTCCGTGGGAATGGGATGGGTTTCTATTTTCACTTGTGCCTTCGTATCATGTGTTTCTGCTACCATTAATTATTTTTATAAAATCAAATATATATATATATATATATATATGTATATACAATTATTTGAATATTAAAATTATATATCTAACATTTTATAAAATCTGGCACGATTGTGTCAACATCAAAATTGACCACAGCCACCTGTTTGACTCCACGTCGGCTGCGAATGCTTCGCACGTGTTCACAGTGGATTTTTGTTTTTTAGCACGTGTTCAATTTTGATGTTGACATTTTCATTATTTTAAGGCCACGATTAAACAAATTTTATTTCTATCTCAGCGGTTCAAGGAGAAAATTGAAAACAATCGCAGCTGCAGCAACAAAAAAGTGCAGATTAAAAGGAAGGCGCCGCATTAAAAGATGTACAAGATTAATTAGAAGTCTCTATAAATTACAATTTAAGCAATCATTGACAAATATCCAGCAACTCTGGGCAACACTCGGAGCAGAGCAACTTCCATCCCTCTCCCTCTTCCTCTGTTCCACCTGAAACACACGCACACAAAATTGTACAAGTCAAAACACATTTCTGGGATCAATCAGTAGAAGAACAATTGGAATCTGTAGCACAAATATGTAATACTACTTACAGTCTCCAAAACTCAAACAAAAACGGTCATACGGATTCCATAAAGGTTTTGCCATTTAAGGCTGGTTGTCTGGAGTTGTTTGCCGGATGCCCTCACTACGCCTCAGATGAGATGAGCCACCATCTGATGATTCGTTATCCTCATCTCTGGAAGAAGATCCTGTTTCCCCGTCATAGCTCTCCCCCCAAAGTTGGGCAGATCTCCTTCTAGCACCCGAGCGTGCTCTTGCTCTCGAGGTACCAGACCAGCTGCTTCTCCTTGGACTAGAACCAGGCCTAAAGACTCTTATAAGAAAAAATACAGTAAGCAAACCCCCATCATCGATTGGCAAAACACTGCTGTCATCCCTCTCCTCTCCAAAAGAAGATTGAAGCGTGCTGAGCAAATCCCCCAGGTCCCTCTGGCGCTCCAATCTTCTCCAATTATGCTGCCGCTCTGGGTCAGCCTCTGATGGCCGCACAAGAGGATGCTCAAGTCTGGCATGTTTTCTGAGATCTGTATATGTGCCGTTGAAATCACATGTCTCACACGAACAACTTCTTGTCTTTGCATTCATAAAACTACGGGCAGCATCCAAAACAATCCAGTCCTTAATCTCCCCGCGGCAAAGTGGGCAGACTAGTTTCGGGTGGGCTTTCATCTCGCAAGACAAAGAATGTGGGGCAGATGACCCTTCCTGGCTTCTTTCTTCTTGAAAATTAGTGGTTGTAGCTTCTGAAGTAACAACTGATGCATTTGTTTGTGACGGTTGAGTTTCTACTTGCAGTGGTGTCACAGATGGAGTTTCCGAAAAGGATTTGCAGAATTGATCTAGACAGTTGGAGTGGCGGTAGCTTGTGTCACACATGTATGGGCGGCAGCCCTTCTCATGGGAAGAACATAGGAGGAGAACTGCATTATGAGGAGGTTCCATGCAGACAGGGCACCTGGCTTCCCCCCATTCCTTCAAATTTTCTTCAGTTTCCAAGGGGATTTTCGCAGAAGATCTTTGACTATGACTAGAGCTGCGTGGATAAGGAGATGCATTGAACCTATCAAAAGACACTGAACGATCTCTTCTCTCCTTTGGCATGTTGAAGTCTCAAATATCTCAACCAAAACACTAATGTCTGGCACCTCTCACGAGGCTGCAACTGAATGATTAAACCACAAAAGATTACAGTAACATGAGTACTTGCACAAGTTTTATAAAACTAAGATTCATCACTAACAATAAAGCTACAAATACATTAAAAGGAAGAGTTTCTGACACAAGTACATGCACACAATGCAGGCCAAGATTACAGAATTAAATTGGTCAAATAAATGAACAAATACAGGAAGCCGTTGTAGAATAATAACAATAATGAATCAGTTAGAACTCTCAAATCTAGCACTACCACATACATGTTGATCACATATCAATACTCCAAGAAAAATGGTTGATTTCACTTACTAAACATAATGGAAATATCCACCTTAAATAGATAAAAAGGATAATAAGATATTAAGATGACTATCAATATAACCTTGGTTAATACCCCAACCAATCACAACAAATGAAATAGGATGACTACCACCATAAAAATCCATAGTCATTGACTCATTGGCACAAGAGAGAGAGAGAGAGAGAGAGAGAGAGAGAGAGAGAGAGTATTGTAAATTGAAATTTCCAATATTTAATAACATGGCATTGCTGGTGAATCCAAAGAACAAGCATTATCTGCAATGCAACAATCACATAATAAGATTTTTGGACCAAAAACTGGCTCTCTAATATTGAAATTAATATCATTTCTTTTGAATGACAGCCATAATGACTTAACTTATTAATCATGATCAAATTTCCAGAAAAAAAAAAAACCATTTTCCGGCTCAAATCTTCTATCTTATAAATGAACAATTAAAACTTGCCACAGTGAGCAAAATAGTAGAAGCAAACCAAGTAATATAGCTACATAATATAACAGGTCGACATCCCAAACCACTAGTATCAACATTCGTATCCGGTAGTCCAAAATTTTAAACTGTTAGGACATTCATTCCCTCATAAAGACAAGACCATCAGCAGCAAACTCGAACAGCAAGATGCGAGCTAATGAAGGCAAACGATCATCCCTTCCAAAACGCGAATACGGTTTTTCACCCTTCTAAGCTAACCAAGATACCAAATTAAAAATCCTAACAAACAGCAGGCACAGAAACATAACAGGAATATTAAAGCTCAAAATTTTAAGGAGGCAGTTCAATAACAAATGCGATTCAATCGACAATCAACATAAACAATAGTTAAACACGTAAAATTCTTTTTCATTTCCACGGATATAAAATCATTTCACAGCGAACCAAATCAAAATTCACAAAAATCCAGCTCCAACGTAACCGAAGAATAGCCTATTTCTCCTCTGGAACACAAAATTAACAGAAAATGAAAAAAAAGGTACAACAAATATGTTGTATGCGATACGAATACAATCGAAAGTCAAAAAACAATTCCAGCCAAGGATTGAATCAAAATAAACAAATCGACAAGATCCGGATGAAATCGGGGTCTAAAACAGGTCAAAGTTCAAAGCACGATTCATAATATATCGATTTAATAATTACCGAAACTTTGAGTCGTCCGATTTGGATGCTTAGCAGTAACTCATGACTCTGATTAACCAGATTTGAAGCCTTAGAAGTAATTAACGAAAAAGATTTTACGACATAGAGAAGGAGAGGCAGCTGCTTTTCTTAGGGTTCTTTAGCTCCAGCTAGAGAGAAAGGAAATTAATAGCCAGTAGACGGTGAAGGAGGTTAATATAGGCGTCCCGATGATAGCTGACGTGGATGAATTTGAAATCAATAATATTTTTAAGTCGGCGCCGTTTCGTAGTTTTAGCAGACGGGACATCCACTCGCACTTGGACGCGTGGATCTACAATCAAGTCAAGCTGTTTTACTAGCAGGCCCCACAATCTTACTGGTTAGGAATGTCTCTAGACGGTGCGTTGCAACTGGCATTTCTACTGGAAAGTGGAAAGCTCCAAAGGAACAAAATCGCGTGCGTACAACTAACCAAACCGAAGCGTTACGCACTCCAACTGCTTGAAGAAACTTCTGTGAGAAACCGAAAGACTACAATGTTACCAAAGCCGGTAGGAATGTTAAGCAATGGGCGTATTTGTTACTCTCAATATGGCTTCCACTCTCACTTTGGGCGCACTTCGTGTATCCAGTGAAGCTAAACGCGTAAAAGCAAAACAGGAAGCATCCCTGCTCTTTTCTTAATATGGAAATTTCTTCCAATTTTTGTATAATTCTTTGTTATTATGTGTTGATGAGTTTTTGGTCGGGGGTTTCGTACTTTGTAGAGAAAGATTGCGGTGCCTTGTGGGGTTTGTAAAGGTAAAGGGTTTTGCATATGCAAGTTATACAAAGGGAATGCTACTGTCGAGCAGTTGCCCTCGCACTATCCTGTTTTCAACAGCCCTTGTCTTTGCCCTACTTGTGATGGTAACAGGTTAGTGACTGTGCTACTTTTTTGGGTGTGTATGTGAGTTTCTCTTTTCACTTCAACGCTTGTTTTCGAGTTTCTGGCTCTACTCCAATATATTCGCCATTAGGGAATAAGAACTGTCAAAGCAATTTCTTTTTACTTGAGACTTTAGTGATCACTTCCCTTTCCATTGTGGTTTCTGAGGATTAGTAGGTGTCAGAAGTTTGAAGTTCTCATTTATACATAAAGGGATGACATAAAGAAAGGTCTTATAAATCAATTTAACCAAGCCTGATATCCCTATTTAGCTCCTTCAAGCTGCCTCATTTATGTTGTAGATTTGTTTTTTGGGAAGTGCGGTGGAATTATCTTGAAATGCTGAAATCTTTTTCTCATACTAACACCAAGTATTACGGAACAATCTGGTTAGGCATGACTAGAATCTGCTGAAAGTGATTGTAACTTGATTACAATGCAAAGTAATGCTGTCGAAAGTTTTGATAGTATCTGTAATACTAGAGTTGAGCATATGCTTTCGTTTCCGACCACAAGAGTCCAATCCATCTGATGATTATGTAATTTGATTCTTGCCTGTCCCTTGATTTGCTTGTTTCTTGTTGTACTATGAATTACAGTGTGCAGCGCTGTCTGAACTGTCTGGGGAAGGGCTTTGATTGACTTGTAAGAGGCAGAATTCTGGTCTTTTTTGTGCTTCTATTTCTCGTTGTGTAAGTTATGAACGTGTATGGTGTTGTCCCAAAGAACAAAAAGCACGGAGAGGCAATGCACCAAATAATAATTTTGTTCATAGATGATAGTTATTGCATGAAGTCTCACAATTTCTATCAGGCTTGTCCATTTGAATACGGGGACAAAGATTCTCTCTAGTCTTTTTAATTTTAGAAAATTTGAGACCATGAATTTGTTGATATAATTAATAAGTCATTTCGTAAATTAAAATTAAAATTAAAATTTTAATTAATTTATTATAATAAAGATAGAATTAATTTGAATTATTATTCAAATTTAAATATATATATATATATATATTTTATCCACGCGGATAGCTAGTGGTTATGTTTAAACGTAAATTTCATTTAAAATTATTCTTCTAAAGTTGCTAGCCTTTGACGTTATTTGATTAAAATAATGCCAACACGTGTACAAAGTAGCAGGCAGGTGAATTCCACGTGTAAAGGTATGAAAGGGGACCCACAGACATTGAGATTGGCTCATTACGTGGCACTCGACTTTTGAGTTTCAACGTGCTTCCCTGGTCGAGGTCGAAACCTCTCTCGTGGCTGCGGATGACTAACCCGAGAGGACACAAAGTTCGCAGAAATAACCCAAGATATCAGTTTTATGAAAAGTAACACAAAACTTCTTGCATGGTAAAATCATTGGCGTTGACTGTCAGTTATGTGATCGTAATTGACAAAAAGGTTCGCCACAGGGAAGATGCCAATTTTCACTTCTCGATTCAATTTCTTTACTGGCATGGGATTCCAACGCGCGGGGTGCCAAAAGGACGATTCGAAGAATTACAGTGTTACCTTACCTTCACCATGATACCGACTCCAAGTTCTCATAGCGGAGCACGAGAGGATTTATCGTCAATATGATGATGGCAATGGAAACCAGAAGCACGAATGGGGTCTTCGTGATCCAAGATAATAAAACCATCAATAACAGTAACGTAACCATGGGACTTTTTGGTAGTACCGGTGAACCAGATGGCCGCGGCGATGCAATCCGGGACGGAGGACTAGTAGTATCTCTCTAGATCTGGCAAAAGCGAATGACCACCTAACGTAATTCGAATGGAGGCTGACTGCTGAGCCCACTCTGGCCTCGCAGGGCGGCCCTGTGTGGTTGCGAGCTGGAGCTGCCATAGCTTATGTCTAGAGCAATGGGAGGGAAATCTTGCTTTCTTCTGGCTACTAGTGGGAATTTTCTGTATGTCTGTCCCCTTTTTTATTTGTCTTACCCATTCAAGAACTGCCGCGTGAGCTGGTTGTTACTTCTTATCATAGCTTGAGTTATTCCCCAAAGGCCTTCTCACTGTACGTAAGTTATGATTAAAGACAGTTATGCTGCCGATGCAGGGTGGACCGATCCTAGCCTGTATGATCGTTCATTCAGAAGTATGATAGCCAAACAAGGATGAACGGATTGGATTGGAGTCGATTTAAGGGCGGCGAAGGAGATAAGACAGAATCCTTGAATAATCGGAGAAGAGAAGACGTAACGCTGAAAGAGCAAGGGCTCCCATAGATTGATGTGTACTCATTTGGAATATTCATGTTGGAACTTCTAACTGGGGAGGAACCTTATGCAGATATGCATTCAGAGGAAACAATAGGTACTTGATTTAGACTGAGATTGTTTTCAACCACTGATTAGATCTCCTAATTTCACACAGGAGATATGTGATGATATCATCATCATTGTGTTATCCAGCACACATTCTCAACTATAGCGTTTAAATTACTTCTGGAAATGTCTCTATGCCGTCTCACAGCTGTCGTTGATTCTGTAATCTTTCTCCAACTTGTCGATATCGTGTTTGAATTGAGCTGTTAATTCTGTCTAACAGATAAGTCTTTTGGGATGCAAATTTATGGCTTGGAAGTACATTTTTAAGCAGAATTATGCAGTAGTTCTATGTCAATATGATTGATGCATGTACACTTAAAACATTTCCTGGGAATGTTTTCAGCTGGCATAACAAAGGGGAGTCTCCTTCCTGAAATCCCAAGCTGGTGCGCCCCGACATAGAGATCATTAAATGGAGAGGTGCTGGTCAGTATATCCTGACTCTAGCCCAGCTTTCTCAAGATTGCAAAAGAGCCGCGTGCCATGGCAGCAGCCATTAAGTGACTTGAAAGGCTGAGCCACTGGGCAAACTATTACTCTTCTTTCTGTATAATGTAAATGCACTAGGGCTATTAGGAACAAGGCATGCTGAGACGTGATTGGTCGCGCCGTCCACTGTCATGCGTCTAACATGAAGATAGCAATTAGAAGTTGTCATGCTTTTGCCTTTACTTTATTGCTAGTATATAGACGAGCTGAGGTACGGAAAGAAGAGCATTAAGGAGAAACAGACTAGACCTTGACTCTTGAGTAAGCTTGTAATTTTTGTCAAGGCTAGACATGGTCATGCACTGTTCAGAACTAATTTCAAACCCTTTTTTAGATGATTGCATATATTTTCAACGAGGTTTGGCCTAAATTGGAACAGATTTTACAATGAGGTAGAAAGATGCTGTGCATAGAATTTACTTATTCTAGAACAGAATGATGGCATAACTAAACAACTACGCCTTCTCTTGTTGTCTAGGATTAGGAGAAACGACTTAATTGTCTCCACTTATGTTTTCAGCCTTTTCACCAGGATTTGGCTTATGCTTTGTAGCAAAGACAAGGAAAAATCCAATGTTGACGAGGTTTAGCGCAGCTAGAAGCCAGTAAAATAAATCCAATCTGCCTCTGCCATCATTAAGTCTCCGGGGTAGCCAATTGCGTCCACCATGATGTCCTGTAACTTTGTTTATGATAATGACCAGAATGCTGCTTCCATATAAGCCAAGCGAAATAGTAGTGAGGAAAAG